>JABTTQ020003370.1:0-61417 GCA_016081115.2 Rehmannia glutinosa | reverse complement strand
CGGTAATACTTCGTTCGGTTACGTATTGCTCACTGTAACTGACTTTGGCGCTGAGATTACCCGCAATCTGTAGCGAAGGTCACCACAATCTTCAAGCGGCTGCCATAGAAGATTACACAATCTTCACCTTGAAGAACACCACACTCTTCCAACACCTCAGCAGAAGATTACCACAATCTTCTTACACTAACACCTAGTTCGCAATTGTGTTAGCACCGCGAGAACACTCGCGAATTATCTTGTGTTTGAATGGCGACCACAAATTCAAGATTACAACTCGATAATTGATAATACAATAGAGTGCAAGTATAATCAAGAATAGCCCTAGACCTCAAAGATGTGTGAAAGTGATAAGCTAGGCAATTTTACAACAAGAATAATGACTATGAAAGACCAAGTGTTTGCTTGAAGTGTATCTTGTTGTGTTGTATCTCAATTGTTGTTTTGGTTGCTCCAAAACTTCCTCTATTTATAGGAGATGATTGATCAAGCATAGGCTCCTCTTGGGGATTGAAAATCTCAGAAAAATACAATTAAAATCAAGAATATAGTCATTAGAAATCAATCCCACAATTTAAGGAAAGTTTGTCTGTGTCAAACGGTCATATTTTCTTTGTCAATACATTGTGCGCGACCAGGTCATACGACGAGATAAGAGTTAAAGAGAACACTTTGAAAAATACACCCATGCGACAGGTCGACGTCTACCTCGACCAGGTCGGCCATCACTCACCGGTCCCCCTCATTGCAAAATCAAGGTTGAAGAGTCTGCTTGAGCACCTTAACAAGCCAAAATTCGACCCACTGGCGGCCGTCAGTCGAACCATTCGGCCTTGATGCGACCGGTCGACCTGCTTGTTTTCTTTCCGTCTCATTTTACTGTTTCTAAAAACATCTTCGGGTATGGGTTGCCCTATATAAAATGGCCGGTCGACTACGAGACAGAAATATTGTCAATTTTAGTCGAAAATAAAACTCAAGAAATACTCCGAAAATTTAGTAAAAACATTTTAAACCGATCGGAAGTATTAGGACAACATTTAGAAACATCTTTTGAGAGTGAAAACTCAATAACGTAAAATCATTAAAAGCGTTGTCCAATTTAGACGAAAATAAACTTTGAGAAAACACTCAGGAAAATATTTAAAACATTTTAAATCATTTAGGAGTATTTGGACAACCTTTAAAAACATTGGTTTGGTGATAAAATAAAATCATCAAAATTAAGATAAAAACATGTATCAAACATTGTTTTGGTACCACTTATACTTGACTCACCCAAGAACTATCGAAAATCGCATACACAATTCCAAAAGATCTAACCATTTTAAAACCTCGTTTCTAACGACCTCTTGCATTATAGGGTTCAATCTTCTTTGATTACTGCATTTGAAGGTTTATGGACATCTTCCATTCTAATTTTATGCATTACAATCGATGGACTTATGCCTTTTAAATCAGAAATTGACCAACCTATCGCAACTTATATTTTCTCAATAGCCTAAGCAATTTATCAAGCTGATCACGAAGTTAAAAGGGATGATACAATTATCGGATTCGTGTTATTTGCTCCACGGAATCGTATTTTAGATGCTCGGGCAATGGCTTGGGTTAACGGTTTGAGATCGGGCTTTTCAAATTCACACACGGGCTGCCCGTGCTCGACGCCACGGGCCATACATTCTTGATGGTGGAGTCCTTCTCTTCGACATCATGCATGGGTCGCTGCCCATTGCTCAGACGCCTGCAGGCCGTGCGTTCTTTGTATTTCATCCTTCGCTTCACCCCGCGACGACCTGCTCGTGCTGTTTTCTGGACGTCGCCGCGTGCGTCTTGAGATTTTCGTCATTGCTTTGGCCATCGCGCGCGACCCGGGCGTGCTCTAGAAGCGGTCGTGCCCCTCTGAAGCCCGGACTCATACGTTTTTTAACTTCATGTGCGCACCTCTCGCGCTTCTCGGTAGCTCTGCATATTATCTAAAGCACAAACACGAGTCCATACAATTCTTGATTATCGAAATCAATCATCATATTTGACGTCCAACACGAATGTGTCAAACCAAACTCTAAATTATCCTTAGACGAATGTATGATCTGCATATTCATCAATGCAAGACTCAACTACGTCTATGAAACTACATTCTCAACACCCGTTATGAAATTGTAGTGCCTTATAGATAGAAAATAAAACATGCTCATCATTAACCCGTAATGTGAGTTCTCACTTTGCACATCTATCAAGGCCTTCCCGGTAGCTGGGAATGGGCGCCAAAGTATCAAAGGGACGTCTTTGTCCTCCTCCATATCCAGCACCAAAAATCCATGGGAATATGAATTTATCGACTTTGACAAGCACATCCTCGATGATTCCTTTGGATAGGTGAGTGATCAATCCACAAGTTGTAAGGTGACCATAGACGGCTTCACCTCTCCCAATCCAAGTTGCTTGAAAATGGACAAGGGCATCAAGTTAATCTTTACTAAATCACAAAGTTCTTATTAATGAAAACATCACCAATAGCACAAGGGATAGTGAAACTCCCCGGATCTTTCGATTTAATTGGTAGTTTCCTCGGATTATGCACTACACTCCTCTGTCCAGTTACACCTGTCTCAAAAACCAGTCATCTTTCTTTTCTTTGATATAACATCCTTTAAAATTTAGCATAATTGGGCATCTGCTCGATGCGTCAAAAGAGTATGTTAATATGCGATTTCTTAAATATATCCAAGAATTTTGCAAATTGCGAATCTAACTTTTTTTTTGAAATCGTTGGGGAAAAGGAAGGGAATAGTAAGTTTAGAAAGATCGGGGTTAGAGGAAGATTTAAGCTTCTCGGCCCCTTTTTGTTCCAGAATATGGTCATCAACTCTTCCACGGCCTCAACATCGCCATTTGCTTCAATTTCCGCGTCTCCCCTAGGAACAATAGCCGTTTTCCCTGTAGGACACACGACCTGGCCGTGCGGTGGCGCACGGCCGTGCTCCCTATGTCCTGCTCGGTATTTTCAGGTATTTTTGGCCCCTCGTATTCCGTTCCACTCCTCGAGGCGAATGGCTTTACACTGCTCCTTTGCAATTCCACTGCGATTTGTCTCGTAGGCAAAAGTAATCCGAATCATTCTTTGTTGGACTATCGGAACCTCGAATCGTAACTCATTGTTGACCTGTTGCCTGTTGTTACCTCTTTGTCGACTCCGTTATTGCCTCCGTTGCTATCTTCCACGTCATCCATAGCATGTTCTTTGTCTTTACGCCCGTTTAGTAGCCGCACTAATGCCTAGAAAAATCCTCAACCTCCCGGTATGAGCAGTGCTAATTCTCCTTGCTTCGATCGAGTTTTCATGCACTACTGAACCAACTAAAGAAAACAAGTCAAACACGTAGGAGTAAAATTAAACAACAAATAAAAAAGAAAGAAAAATGTCTAAATTAAAAATAATTCTATTTATCACAATATTAGTACTAAAAATTTAATTAGTCCACAGCAACGGCGCCCAAAAACTTGTTCGCACTTATTTTTAGCTTCACCGTGCAAGTGTACGGTGCGGTTTATAGAATAGGGTTAGCAAAGTCGAATCCACATGGACTAATAAATTATTGTACTAAGTCTTGGGATTGTAATAACCTTACTTTTATCCAGGACGATCGAAAACTAATACAAGAATTTATCTAAAAAGACAAAGTGAAGCGGCGATTGAAAGATCAAGGAGATGAATGGATTCCTGGGTTATAGTTTGATTAATATCCCTTTTATTATCGGAGTAATCACAACCAAAATTATTATTGTTCTTACCTATAAGACAATCACGAAAAGTATTTTACCCTCTCTCTCGATATCTTGTAAAAACGTTTGATTGGAATATCTATACTAGCATCTCTACTCAACATAGATATCCACTCCCAAAAGCATAAAAAGATTAAATATCCTCACAAATATTCACAGACTTCTCGATCTTGCAAATATTCATGTCAAGTACTCACGTGTCTAGTATTGAAACTCATCTCTCGAATTATGAATCAATACATCAAAGCAAGTTAAACCAAACGCGTTTTGATAAAACAAAATTAAAACAAAGTACTCGAATAGGGTTGGAAAACAATAACTTCAATTGCATTAATCATCCAATAAAATTATTTATTAACCTAATCTCAAACCCGAGAATCACAAGATGTTTAGCCAGGACATGGAAATAAATAATTAATAGATAAATTATTCAAATTCATATCTAACTAATCGAAAGTAAATAATACAATGGAATGAGAAAACTCGGGGATGTCGTGATCTCTCGATCAATCTTCAATCCTCAAGCGCGTGGTTGTGACCTCGATCAATCTCTCAATCATCCAGGTAGAAGGTTGCTCTTTTCTATGGTTTCTAAGGCAAAAATCGATCTCTCCTCGTTTGTATCGCCTCTATTTGATACATGTTTTTATCTTAATTTTGATGATTTTATTTTTCACCAAAACAATATTTTTAAAGGTTGTCCAAATACTCCTAAATGATTTAAAATGGTTTTAATATTTTCCAGTATTTCCTCAAGTTTATTTTCGATAATATTGGATAACACTTTTTAATGATTTTATGTCAATGGGTTTTTACTTCTAAACAAGGTTCCTATATGTTGTCTAAATACTTAGATTGGTTTAAAATATTTTTACTAAATTTTTGGAGTATTTCTTGGGTTTTATTTTCGACAAAAATTGGACAACTTTTCTCTCGAGGTCGACCAATTGCCATTTATAGGGCAACCCCGTACGAAGATGATTTTGGAACAAAAAATGAGACAGAAGTGAAAAATGGTCAGTCGACCAGAGTGCATCAAGGCGTCGACCGGTCCGGTCGGCCGGCCGCCCAGTCGGTCGACCGATAATGTGTCATTTTGTACATGTTTTATATTATTAATTCAATAGTTTTTGAATTGTTTTGTTAGAAAAATCATAGTTTCTCAAGTATTTCAGTAGCATTTCATAGTGTGATGTGTTTAACATTATAGGTGGAGCAATTTGGAGCAATGTGAAGCCAATATTACTTGAAAAAGGCAAGAAAATCACTCAACATGACTTGGGGTGTCAAGTAACATGGACATGTTCAAAAAGAAGGAAATAAATTGGATAAAAATTGGAAAAAGGGTCCAAAACGGCCAAGCCGTGTCACCAAACACTGGCCATGTTGAAGGGATCAAAAGAGGAGGAAAACCGCACAAAAGCAGGCCCGAACACGGCCTGGCCGTGTTGTACAACACGGCCGTGTATCGCACAACACGGCTGGCCGTGTCACACGACACGGCGTGTCGGGGCAATTTTCGAGAAAAATTTGTGCGCACGGCCTGGCCGTCTTTTAGCCCAAACACTGGCGTGTCAGGACCCCTTTTTGCAACTTTTTCATGTGAAAATTATGGAAGACTCACCTACCAAGCCTTTTGACCACTTTTATACACCTTTAACACCCATTTTGTCAACATGTCCCCATATTCCCTCAATCATCATGTGTATACAATGATTCAAACAACTCAACCATGAATGTGCACACAATGATTCAACCAACTCAACCATGAATGTGCACACAATGATTCAACCAACAACCATGGTAGTGGAGCATTTGTTAGCATTATTGATGTGTTCTTTCACAAAGATGGTGCCTATAAAAGCCAAGAGTTTGAGTTGGAAGAAATAAAATTCATGTAATATTCATTCATAGAGAGATTCATAGTGTTTAACATTTTGAGTGGAATTGGGATCAAGAGGTCTTGGAGGAGTAAGCTTGAGGCAACATTGGGGAAGAAGGCTTGGAGCAACATCATCAAGTCAATTGAGATTTTGATAAAGATAAGTACACCATGTCTACAATGTTTACATCTTCTTGTGTAATTTATTCTTTGGTCAAAATCATGTGTAGCTAAACTCCTAGTGTTTGAATGTAATGAACTCTAGAATGGATTTGTGATTAAGGTGTGTATGTTTTTAATAAAATCTTCATATTTTGTGTGATTCACTTATATTATGCTTCGTTTATTCGAATTGATATATGCGCAATATTGATTTGAAGTTTATTTTTCATCCCGGAAATCGAGAGATTCATGGTGAAATAGAACTATATAAGTGAAAAGAGTTGCATGCAATCCTAGATATGGGACGACATAAATCTTCTGGATTAGGGTCAAACCTAATATGGGAATTCATAAATCGTTATAATGCAATCTTGGGGGTTTTAACTAGAAAGAGATTTCAGTTAATCAACTTGAGATTAGGAGTTTTTCGCCTTGAGAAAGGGATTAACTTAAATCGGGAATTTCTACGGACCACATAGCATGAGATTTTATTAAAAGAGGTTGGTTTTTGCTTAAGGGCTTATGGTTGAATCTTTTAACTTGTCAAATCACAAAAACATTCTAGAGGATTTACATTCAAACACACTTCTATCTCTTGATTTCTTATTCTACAAATTTTACTTCATTTTTACACTTCGATAAATTAGATTCTTTATCAAACAAAAACTCTGAAGATTGTTAGATTAAATAACAAAAAGTCGGTAATTATTAGTACTTATAATCCTCGTGGGAATGACACTCGGTACTCAATAATCTATACTATAAAACGATAGGTGCACTTGCTACGGTTTTAAAGGTAGCTTTTGAGCCATCAAGTTTTTAGCGCCGTTCGGGATCAGTAATATTAAGAACACCTTATTTTTGTTAATTTAATCATTTTTTTTATTTTCATCAATTGTCTTTCTAGGTATATATCTTTGTAAGTCTTGGATTATACTTATCCTCCTTGTTTACTACGATTGCATGCCTACAAATCGCCGAATGCGAAGCGAGACCGCCGGTAGCAAATACGAGAGGAAAGTATTAGTACGGACCAGGAGGATACTAACGAAAGCAAGGATCCCGATATGGCGGATGAACAACAAAGAACCATGTACGACTCGCCAAGCCATCTATGGATGATGCGTCGTCTAGTATCGTAAGGCCCGGTATTGCGACCAATAATTTGAAATCAAACCGAATGTCATTCAAATGGTGCAACAATTTGTCCATTCGACGGCTTACGGATGAAGATCCAAATAATCATATCGCGAATTTCCTCGAAATTTGCGATACTTTCAAAATAAATGGAGTCTCCGGCGATGCCATCCGTTCACGCTTATTCCCATTTACTCTTCGGGGACGGGCTAAACAATGGTTAAACACTTTGCTTAGAAGGAACAATCACAACATGGAGCATTATGGCGGAAAAATTCCTTTTAAAGTATTTCCCACCCGCTAAAACTTACGATTGAGGAATGAGATCTCTTCATTCACTCAAGGGCGATGAAACCTTGTGCGACACTTCTGGAGAGATTCAAAGAATTGCTGCGAAAATGCCCACATCATGGTCTTCCCATTTGGATGCAAGTCCAAACATTTTATAATGGGTTGCTCTCATCGACAAGGCAAATGATTGATGCGGCGGCGGGGGGAACATTGAACAATAAGACACCCGAAGCCGCCCAAGATCTCATAGAAGGAATGGCCATGAATGGCTATCAATGGCAATCCGTACGGGGAAAAACCAACAGGTCAGTGGGAGTATATAATGCGGACGCTGCGGTGGTAACACTAGCCGCCTTGGTCGAAGCTCTAACTCGAGAAAATCGACGGGTTGGCGGCTCCCAAAACCACCAACACAACAAGCCTTCTCATGCGAGACTTGTGGAGGATCGCACAACCACCAAGATTGCCCTCACGCGATACCGCCACATGAACAAGTGGATTATCTAGGTAATCAATCTCGACCCTTTCAAAATAATCCTTTCAGCAACACTTATAATCCAGGTTGGCGTCAACACCCGAACTTTAGTTGGGGAAACCAAGGTCAACTGCCTAATCAAACGCACTCCCCAATTAAATGCGCACCTCCGGTTTCCAACCGCGAAAACCAAGTTTGGAGGACTTCACTCGAAATTAAATCCAAACAACGGAAACCCGTTTCACGGCCACCGAAACGTCCTTAAGGAACCAAGAAGCATCCATTCGCAACTTGGAAAATCAAATTGGTCAAATTGCCAAAATGATCTCCGAAAGGCCACAAGGAGCTTACCTAGCAACACCGAGAGCCAAATCCAAGAGAACAGGTAAAAGCAATTACTCTAAGGAGTGGAACAAAGCTGAGACGAAATACGGATGCGGAGAGGATGAACCCACGCCCATACAACAAAAAGGCGAAAAAGGTATCCAAGAAACAAAGAAAATGGTACCGGAATTCCAACCACCTATTCCGTATCCAAGTCGATTACGTAAGGACAAACATGACGACCAATTTGGTAAGTTCTTGGATTTATTTAAACAATTGCACATCAATATTCCTTTTGTTGAAGCCCTTTCACGGATGCCAAAATATGCCAGTTTCTAAAGATCTTCTTTCAAATAAGAAGAAGCTTGAAGAAATATCTATGGTGCAATTAAATGAAGAATGCTCGGCAATTTTGCAAAACAAGTTACCTCGAAAAATCAAAGATCCAGGGAGTTTTACTATTCCTTGTCATGTCGGTAATTTGATTGATGATCGGGCATTAGCGATCTAGGGGCTAGCATTAATTTGATGCCTTATGATTTATTCAAACAAATGGGTCAGGAGAGCCAAAACCAACTAGGATGAGCTTGCAATTAGGCGCGGATCTATTAAATATCCTAGAGGCATTGTTGAAGATGTTTTGGTCAAAGTCGATAAGTTTATATTTCTGTCGATTTTGTAATTCTTGATATGCATACGGATGTCGAAGTTCCTTTTGATCTGGGCGTCCATTTTTAGCTCGCTAAGGCAATCATTGACGTGCATGATGGCAAACCGATTTTAAGAGTCGAAGATGAACAAGTCATTTTTAAAATCGCTACATCAATGAAAAATACGATAGATAAAGATGACTCATGTTTTGCTATTGATCTTATCGATATGGAGATAACCAACTCTCTACCAAGCATGATTTCTAACGAATTTTTGGAGACTTGTATTGTTCAAAGTGCGGGTATATCGGATGAAAACCCCTTTCTTAGGGAATCCGTGCACTCGCATTGGAGGAAAACAAACCAACAGCAACGGATAGAGTTCGAAAAGATTGAAAACTCACGGGTGGGGCATATAAAACCATCCATTGAGGATCCACCACCTGGAGCCGCAAGGAGTTACCCGAACACTTGGAATATGCATTTCTAGCCGAGAACGCCAAACTTCCCGTAATTATTTCCTCCAATTTATCTTCTCATCAAAAGGATAGATTGTTGGCAATATTACGGGGAACATAAAACCATCGCTTGGAAAATCTCCGACATTCGAGGATCAATCCTTCCTTTTGTACTCACAAGATTTCGATGGAGGAAAACTTCAAGCGGTTGTTCTACCTCGGCGTCGCTTAAATCCAAACATGAAAGAGGTAGTTAAAGCGGAGGTAATCAAACTACTAGATCTTTGGGCTCATCTATCGATCTCGGCGATAATTGGGTAAGTCGGTTCAAGTGGTCCCCAAAGAAAGGTGGGATGACGGTGGTACCAAATGAAAAGAATGAACTTATTCCAATGCGAACGAATAAAGGTTGGCGAGTTTGCATCGATTACGAAGCGACTTAACGATGCTACTCGCAAGGACCACTTTCCCTTACCTTTTATTGATCAAATGCTTGAACGTTTATCCGGTCACCTCTATTATTGCTTCATGATGGCATGTCGTTATTTTCAGATCCCGATAGCACCGAGGATCAAGAGAAAACCACTTTCACTTGTCCCTACGGTACTTTCGCCTATAGACGCATGCCTTTTGGGTTGTGCAACGCACCAAAGAACTTTTCAACGCTGTATGCTTGCCATCTTCGACGAGCTTGTAGAAGAAATCATGGAAGTCTTCATGGATGACTTCTCGGTTTTTGGGGATTCATTTGATCTTTGTCTTGAAAATCTTAAAAAAGTCCTTGTTCGTTGCGAAGAGACTAACCTGGTACTTAACTGGGAAAAATGCCACTTCATGGTGCAAGAAGGCATCGTTTTGGGGCATAAAATTTCTTGCAGGGGAATTGAAGTTGACAAAGCGAAAGTTGATACAATTTCCAAATTGCCACCGCCCGCCTCGGTGAAGGCTATCCGAAGCTTTTTGGGGCACGCCGGGTTCTATAGGCGCTTTATCAAAGATTTTTCAAAAATCGCCCGGCCACTTACTCGCCTTTTAGAAAAGGATGCAGTTTTTGATATCAACGATGAATGCCTCCAAGCATTCAACACTTTGAAAGAAAAACTCACCACTTCTCCCATCATGGTGGCTCCGGATTGGTCTCAACCGTTCGAACTCATGTGTGATGCTAGTGACTATGCGGTAGGAGCTGGTACTTGGGCAACGAAAGATAAACACTTCCTACAATTTACTATGCAAGTAAGACTTTGAATCCGCTCAATCCCACTATACAACTACCGAAAAGGAACTACTTGCAAGTGGTTTTCGCCTTTGACAAATTTCGGTCATACTTGATTCTATCCAAAGTCATTGTTTATACGGATCACTCTGCTTTACGCTATTTGCTCGACAAAAATGACGCAAAACCACGACTGATTCGATGGGTTCTCTTACTCCAAGAATTCGATGTGGAAATCAAAGATAAACGGGTGCCGAAAATCTTGCCGCCACCACCTATCTCGGCGAGCACTCCGGACCGATGAGCAACACAATGGACATATCAACGATTCTTTCCCGGATGAGCAACTCTCTTTGCCGCCTTAACTCAATTTCAATTGATATTCCTTGGTTTGCGATTTCGCTAATTATCTTGCGGGAAAAATTCTCCCAAAAGGGATGACTCATCAACAAAAGAAGAAATTCTTTTAGGACCTCAAGTATTATATTTGGGACGATCCCCACCTCTTCCGAGTTTGTGCGGATCAAATCATACGAAGGTGTGTTGCACTTCCAAAACCATCTCCATTTTGAATCATTGTCACAAAGGACCCACCGGTGGACATTATCAAGCAAATACTACAAGACGCAAGGTCCTTAAGTCGGGTTTCTATTGGCTACACTTTTCAAAGACGCAAAACGGTATGTTGAAACTTGTGATAGTTGTCAACGAACAGGAAATATTTCTCGAAGAAATGAGATGCCCCAAAACGGTATACTTGTTTGTGAAATCTTTGATGTTTGGGGTATTGATTTTATGGGACCTTTTCCGGCGTCGTTGGGCAATAAATATATTTTGGTAGCCGTTGACTACGTGTCTAAGTGGGTAGAGGCTCAAGCTTTACCTAAAAATGATGCTCGAGTGGTGGTGCATTTTCTCAAAAAACTTTTTACCCGGTTTGGTACACCACGAGCCATCATTAGCGATAGAGGCACCCACTTTTGTAATAATCAATTTGATAAGGTTTTGAAGCGTTATGGTGTCACACACCGAGTCGCGACCGCTTATCATCCCCAAACTAGCGGTCAAGTCGAAGTGTCCAACCGCGAATTAAAACGAATTTTGGAAAAAACGGTTGGGCACTCTCGCAAGGATTGGTCCCTCAAACTCGATGATGCCCTTTGGGCTTATAGAACGGCTTTCAAAACGCCAATAGGGACTACCCCATACCGACTCGTCTATGGTAAAGCATGTCATTTGCTTGCGGTTGAGCTTGAACATAAAGCCTTTTGGGCTATTAAAATGCTTAATTATGACTTGTCAAGTCACGAGGAAATAACCGTTTATTGCAGACAACGAACTCGAAGAATGGCGAAATTCGGCATACGAGAATTCGAAAATTTACAAGGAGCGAACAAAACAATGGCATGACAAGCACATTAAGCACACGAGGGAATTCCAACCGGGTGATCGGTGTTACTATTCAATTCCCGACTTCGCTATTTCCGGGTAAGTTAAAATCCAGGTGGTCGGGCCATTCATTTGTTACTCAAGTGTTTCCTTACGGAACTATCGAAATTACACACAAGGAAATGGGCACCTTTAAGGTAAACGGACACCGTCCTCAAGCTTTATTTTGGGGCACCATCGATGATAAGTATAGAGATTCCCTCAAGCTTGAGGATCTCCCAAATACATCACACAATTAGAGGTGAATCGATCGGTATACGACATTAAGCGCTACCCGGAGGCAACCCGATGATTTTTGTGTCAATTGGTTTCAAATTTTTACTTAGGATTCATTTTTTTTTTTTTTTTTACTCGGGATGATATTTAATTAAAAAAAAAAAAAAAAAAAAAGCTCGGAACACGGCGGGCGTGTCACCCGACACGCCCGTGTTCGGCCCAAATTGTTTTCAACAAACAAACCGAACACGGCCAGGGTAATGTCGCCCGACACCGGCCGTGTCCGGCTGTCAAAAATTTTTTTCCTATTTTTCATTAAAAAAAAATGAAAATTGGCCCGAACACGGCGGCGTGTCGCCCGACACGCCCGTGTTCGAACCTAAATTTTTTTGTTCAACAAACGGCCGGAACACGGCCGGTAGTGTCGTCCGACACACTGTCCGTGTCAAAAAAACAGGGGGCTCGATTTGGGCAGATTTTTTTGATTATTTTCATTTCAAAACCCTAAAAACCCCTCTTCTTCACCAAAATTTCCCCCAAATTCACCTCACTCTTCCATCTAAACTCAAATTCTTCCATAAAACACCATCTTTTCTCCATTGCAGCAACACTTCTACCGATTGATTGTTAGGAATTTTGTGGGTTTTTGGGAGATTTCTCTTGGGTGTCTATTTCAAGGTATGATTTTCTATGTTACTTTTTGTGTTTAATTTCATCATTTTTGTTTTTATGCTTTCAATTTGTTCATAATTGTTTGAAATTTCTATCATTTAGGGCTTTTTGATTTAACTTAAATTTTTGGAATTTTTATGCCTAATTATTTGTGTTGAAGATGAGGGTATTTTTGGATTTTTATGGTGATAATGTTGGCCCCATGTGCTATTGAAATTTGTAGTGGGTATTGTATTTGAAGATTGGTGTGGCTATTGAAATTTGTATGGGTAAAATCATGTGAAGTCAATTGTTGGAATTATCTTGCTTAACTTCACCAACAAAATTGGTCCCAAACGAATGAAAGGGTTTATTGTTGCTAAATATAACGATATGAGCGTTTGTTGATTGATTGATTGTTAGAATCATATGATTGATCATGCGTGGAAACCGTGCTTTGTTGTAACTTACTTGCTATTTTGATGAGAACTTGAAGGTGATGGGATGATGTTGTTGTTGGGAATTTAATTGAGGCATGGTTTTTATAGGATAGTTGGTTTTCAAAGAAATATTAATAGTAAATGTCCTTGTATTGCATGTTGCTATCAAAAATTCTTTTTTCAGGACTACCATGTCAAAACGCCGAGTTACCGCTCCTTCCGGTGCAGGGGACCCTCGGCTCTCGCCCCTCCCGGGCTAATCCACCAAGTAATCGTCATGGCATTCTATTAGGGATGACGAGCAAGCGACCCGATATCAACAATTGTTGAGTAAACCATTGCACAACACGAGGTATCCGGGCCATGACATTAGAGACCCTTGGGCTACAAGAAGATATTGATTGGATGTTTGAACAAGTTGGGTGGGGACAATTCATGGGTGCGAAAGCACCAACTTATGAGCGCGTCACACGGAATTCCTTAGCTCATTTAACGCCGAAATCCTCACGGGAACTCATGCTGGGGCGGCCTCATCTCTTTTAAACTTGTTCAATCAAGTATACATTGACTCTTGCCGACTTCAATCAAATATATGGTCTTCCAATTGATGGTAAGACGCTTTCCTAGCGACTTTAATGCACAGCCAGGTTTTGGAATGAAATAGCTCCTTCATATGACTATGTTGCTTCTCGTCTAAAGTATCACGCGTAATAAACCCTTGTTTCGTTATATGCATCGTGTGATGGCTAGCACACTTTTTCGGTAGGGGAAAGTGACGGGAATTTGAGGAAGGGCGAGCTATTGTTTTTATGGGCTATGGTCTATGGCAAACATCTTGACACCGGGTCTCACTTAGCACGCCATTTTCGAGAAAGTCGGGCGGGCGATTGTAGTAAAATCCTTGTTGGAGGCCTAATTACTCCAATTGCTCTTCACTTGAGCATGACTTAACGGATTTACAACAAGCGCGAGGAAGCAATCGTATTGATCTCGAGGTATGTCTTTGCTATAAAATTAATTGAAAGAATCAATGATCAATTTTGCTTGCTTTTTAGACATACATCCCAACGACTATTACTTCCCGGCCAGCCTGAACTACAATTCGTAATCGTGACAATTGGTTGATGGGTATGCGACCAATCCGGAGGATGACAGACCGCCTCGAACTACCTCCCATAGAGGATGATGCTCCCGAATCCCCATCTCCTCCAAGGGTTCACCATCCCATACTACTTCATTTCACCCACCACCACCACCGCCACCACATGAACAAGTCAATCTTCAAGCTATTCTACGGGAGCAACAACACCAAAGAGACATGCTATCATATCAACAAACGATGCTCGAACGCCCGTGAGAATATGCTTGACCGTCAACAACAAATGATGGAGCAGCAATTTGGCGTCATTAGGGATATTCGAGAGGACCAACAACAACAAAATGCCCTTTTATCTCAACTCCATCAATGGCATCTCTCTCAAGGACACTTCCCACCACCGTCATAAGGTCGTATTTGTCTTTGTCTTAGTTTTTGTTTCCTTTGCTCCATTTTGTATCCCATCTCCTCTTCACATTGGGGACAATGTGACCATTGAAGTTGGGGTGGCGAGATTTGTTAGAACGCTTGGATTTGAACTATTTTCTTTAGCTTTGCGTGTTTTAGCTTTCTTTGTGGATATTTCGTTTTCTTTTTACGCACCTTATCAATACCTTGCAAACAAACATGAGGTGATTTTTTTTTTACAATTAGATAGGTTAGTTGTGGATTGGTTATGACCATTTTTATCCCGAAAAAGTCATCTTTTTGAAAACTCAAATTGCCAAAATGTTTTTAAACTGCGTGACTCTAGTAAAAGGATGAATTTGGCCAAAAGAGTTTAATGTCATGAAGTTAGCTTGGACTTTGCTTAAATCTAGATACTTTGTGTCATGATCACTAGAGAAACCATAACTCGGGTTTGAAAAAAAAAAAAAAAAAAAAATTGTGCTAATACTGTTATATAAAGGGACAATTCGAGGTTATATTCCTCTGTTTGTTGTTGCTTAGTAACTAGGAGCATTCATGAGCCCCATGTTTGTCTCTTACGTAAAACGGCGACACAAATATGAATATGGGACACCACCCTAGGAGTTTTTGAAAAGACATTCAAAATTTAAACCTAGTGGAAGTTTGCCTCAAAAATGTCCTGATTTTATAATTATATTTGCAATATATATAAAAAAAAAAAAAACGAAAAAGAAAAAAAAAAAAATTTGAAAAGACCCGAGTTTTGAACTTCTCCTTTTATCATTGCATTTTTGTATTTAATTTAAGCATATGAACGACAAATTTTTCGTGATATGACAACTGTGATGTTTTGAAAGATTCCAATTATTGAAGTCACTCTCTTTTTAACAAATTGGTTGATTTGAAAAACGGATGGATTGACTTAATTGGGAAGGAAAAGGTTAGCGATTCACTTCAATCATGTCGAAATTGTGAAAATAGATATTTTTTTTTTTTTTTTTGTTTTCAACCCATCTCTCTGTTTTTAAAATTGCTTGAGGACAAGCAAAATTTCCAAGTTGGAGGCGGTTTGATAAGTGTCATTTTGTACATGTTTTATATTATTAATTCAATAGTTTTTGAATTGTTTTGTTAGAAAAATCATAGTTTCTCAAGTATTTACGTAGCATTTCATAGTGTGATGTGTTTAACATTATAGGTGGAGCAATTTGGAGCAATGTGAAGCCAATATTACTTGAAAAAAGGCAAAAAATCACTCAACATGACTTGGGGTGTCAAGTAACATGGCCATGTTCAAAAAAAAAGAAGGAAATAAATTGGATAAAAATTGGAAAAAGGGTCAAAACGGCCAAGCCGTGTCACCAAACACGGCCATGTTGAAGGGGATCAAAAGAGGAGGAAAAACCGCACAAAAGCAGGCGAACACGGCCTGGCCGTGTTGTACAACACGGCCGTGTCGCCAACACGGCCTGGCGGTGTCACACGACACGGCCGTGTCGTGCAATTTTCGAGAAAAATTTGTGCAAAGCACGGCCTGGCCGTCTTTGCCATTCTGGCGTGTCAGGGACCCCTTTTTGCAACTTTTTCATGTGAAAATTATGGAAGACTCACCTACCAAGCCTTTTGACCACTTTTATACACCTTTAACACCCAATTTTGCTGCAACATGTCCCCATATTCCCTCAATCATCATGTGTATACAATGATTCAAACAACTCAACCATGAATGTGCACACAATGATTCAACCAACTCAACCATGAATGTGCACACAATGATTCAACCAACAACCATGGTAGTGGAGCATTTGTTAGCATTATTGATGTGTTCTTTCACAAAGATGGTGCCTATAAAAGCCAAGAGTTTGAGTTGGAAAATCATTCATGTAATATTCATTCATAGAGATTCATAGTGTTTAACATTTTGAGTGGAATTGGGATCAAGGGGTCTTGGAGGAGTAAGCTTGAGGCAACATTGGGGAAGAAGGCTTGGAGCAACATCATCAAGTCAATTGAGATTTTGATAAAGATAAGTACACCATGTCTACAATGTTTACATCTTCTTGTGTAATTTATTCTTTGGTCAAAATCATGTGTAGCTAAACTCCTAGTGTTTGAATGTAATGAACTCTAGAAAGGATTTGTGATTAAGGTGTGTATGTTTTTAATAAAATCTTCATATTTTGTGTGATTCACTTATATTATGCTTCGTTTATTCGAATTGATATATGCGCAATATTGATTTGAAGTTTATTTTTCATCCGGAAATCGAGAGATTCATGGTGAAATAGAACCTATATAAGTGAAAAGAGTTGCATGCAATCCTAGATATAGGGCGACATAAATCTTCCGGATTAGGGTCAAACCTAATATGGGAATTCATAAATCGTTATAATGCAATCTTGGGGGTTTTAACTAGAAAGAGATTTGATTAATCAACTTGAGATTAGGAGTTTTTCGCCTTGAGAAAGGGATTAACTTAAATCGGGAATTTCTACGGACCACATAGCATGAGATTTTATTAAAAGAGGTTGGTTTTTTAAGGGCTTATGGTTGAATCTTTTAACTTGTCAAATCACAAAAACATTCTAGAGGGATTTACATTCAAACACACTTCTATCTCTTGATTTCTTATTCTACAAATTTTACTTCATTTTTACACTTGATAAATTAGATTCTTTATCAAACAAAAACTCAAGATTGTTAGATTAAATAACAAAAAGTCGGTAATTATTAGTACTTATAATCCTCGTGGGAATGACACTCGGTACTCAATAATCTATACTATAAAACGATAGGTGCACTTGCCTACGGTTTTAAAGGTAGCTTTTGAGCCATCGACCGTGCACTAAGCGTTTCGTTTTGAAACGAACAAACCTTCCTTGTTTTTCTTTAAGGGGACGGTCAAGCCATAGTCGACCGGTTGAAGACCCCGCTGACCGGTGCCTGTGTAACTTTCTTGTTTACGTTTCAAACTTTTATTTTTGTGCGACCGGTTGCCACTGTGCTTTGACACTAAAATATGACCGTTTGATAGCGGACATATTTCCTTAAAATGTGTGATTGATTTCTAACACTATATTCTTGATTTTAATTGTATTTTTCTCAGATTTTCAATCCCCCGAGGAGAAGCCTATGCTTGATCAATCATCTCCTATAAATAGAGGAAGTTTTGGAGCAACCAATACAACAATTGAGATACAACACAACAAGATACAATTCAAGCAAATATTTGTTCTTCATTGTTATTATTCTTGTTGTAATTTTGCCTAGCTTTTCACTTTCACATCCTTGAGGTCTAGGCTATTCTTGATTACACTTTGCACTCAAATTGTAATATTCATTATTGAGTTGTAATCTTGATTTTTGGTTATCATTCAAACACAAGAAATCATTGTGAGTGTTCTTGTGGAAAGAACACACTTGGATGATCTAGGTGATAGGTGCAAGAAGATTGTGGTGATCTTCTTATTGAGGTGTTGAAGAATTTGGTATTCTTCAAGGTTGAAGATTGTGGTAATCTTCACAAGGTGCCGTTGAAGAAAGATTGTGGTAATCTTCAAAGGGAGATTGTGGTAATCTCCAAAGGTGGTGTTGAAGAAGAGTGTGGTGTTTTTCAAGGTGTTGTAAGTTGAATTTGTATTAATTTTGGTAATTAATAAAATTCTTTTTCTTTGAAATCCATCCCTGATATCTTTGGGGTGGTAGTAGATTAGGCCCTAGGTGGGTTGAACTACTATAAATCGACGCGTGTTGTTTACATTCCGCACCTTTATTATTGTGTTTGAGCATTTGGTTCGAAAAAGAGGGCAAAATCGAAAAGATGGAGATAATCTATTCACCCCCCTCTAGATTATCGTAGCCGCTTGGACTTACAAGTGGTATCAGAGCCAAACTCTTTGGCAAGCTCGTTTCACATCGCGAGTGAAGAGAAACGATCATCGGCTACGAACGAAGCTCATCTATCCGGCACCTCCACCACCAAGCCACCACTATTTGATTCCAAAAATTTTATATTTTGGAAAGAAAGAATGGAATGTTATTTACAAGGTTGCGGGTTTGATATTTGGAACACCGTCATAAATGGAGAACCCATTCCGATGATAGATACACCACACACCTCCAAAGGCCTCAAAGAGCTAAATGATGAAGAAAAGAAAATCATTTATTTAAACGGTAAGGCTCTAAATATTTTGTATTGTACATTTACTAATTTGGAATATGAACATTTTGTAGGAATTCGATCGGCACATAAAGTATGGCAAAAATTAGAAGCCATCTATGGAGTACTTGCAATTGAAAGGAGTCAAACAAAAGCATCTACTTCTCAAAGGGATACAAGCTCAAATCTAAGGAACAAGTCTCTTACAACTTCCAACTATGAAGAAGTTGAATATTATTTTATGGGCATCGAAGAAGATAACGAGGTATGTCTTAAACCATCTACTTCTTATGATATTGTTATTCAAAATGATTATAGTGATTTGCAAAATGATTTTGATGATCTTCAAAATGAATTTCAAGACTTACTTGTTAAATACAAAAATTTGAAAAAGGAATTCATTATTTTGAAAAATGATAAGGATAGTTTATTTACTTCCTATGAATCACTATCATATGCTCACACCACCACACTTGACAAGGTTAGAAACCTTGAGGAACAAAATAGTACTCTTGTTGAGGATATTAATTGCATAAAAAGGATTTATCTAAATCCAACTTGGGTACCGAGGAAATTGTTGATTGTTGTGATAATTCAAACTAGAACTTGATCATAAGTTTAATATTGTCAATCATATGAAAAGGAATCAAGTCTCTAAGCATGTTGGTCATTATGCTCCTAGAATTATTACTTGCTTTTATTGCGGTAAAAAGGGTCATACGGCTAATACTTGTCGGGCTAGAAATAGCTCTAATCATTATTGGAGACCTAAAAGTCTCAAAGCTAACCCTAAAGGACCCAAACACTTGAGGGTACCACAAAATAATGCCATATTAGGTACCCGACGAAATAATGATCAAAGAAAATTTATACCGCCAAGAAGACATCAAATGACCGTTTCATTTGATCAAAGAAGGAGAACCTATTTTCGACAAAGCAAATTTCCAAGAAGAAGATATAATCAAAAGTGGGAAGAACACAATCCTTGAAATGGCAAAGACATCATCAACAAGATGATTTTCAAAGAAGAAGAGACCATCAACAATGGGAAGGTAACAAACCTTAGAAATGGAGTAATCAAAGAAGTCATCATCAACAAAGTGACTTCTCAAGGGAAGATATCATCAACAATGGGAAAGACACAACCCATGGAAACGACGTAATTGGTAAACTGTATCTCCCCATTTATATATGCATTTTATTTTAATTCTATGCATGTTTTTATTTGTGTCTTAATTGCAAAATGAGTTTTCAAGTATTTAATTTTAAATTAAGGTCTTCAAAACTTATTTATATTTTCAAAATTTTTAAAAAGAAGACCTTGCATGATATTTCTAAAACTCTTATACATTTAAATTAGACTTATGTGGTTTATTATCTCTTATGAATTTTTATAGCATAAGTATTTTTTTATCTCCTATTACTTGCCTACACTTGTGCTTTTGTGCAAATTTTGTCTAAGAATTGTGTAGGATATATATCTCATATTCATTGGCTATTTCGTCATCAAGTTTCTTAAACTATCGAGGTATATTCACACGTATTTCTCTTAGAACTCGATATTATGCTTATGCACATATCTTTCAAGATATTTCATTTTAACCCCTTAAGTGCCCCTAAATGATTTTGCAAATTTTTTTAAAAAAAGGGCACTACTTTCGTTAAGTCTCGATTTTTCTCGTATATATGATTTCCCAAAACCCGTATTTGTTGGACTTGGTCCAAAATTATCTTTTGCAAAAGTTTTAAAACTTTTGGGGTGAAAAATCGAATTTTGGAAAATTACGAAAAAGAAAAATTACCCCGGGGCCCGGTCAAAGCGGGGCGACCGGCCGCTCGCACGTCGACCGGTCTCACCCTACCTCGATCGGTCGCCCAGGCTAATTTTACAAGTTAAAATCGTTCGCCCCTTCTGATTCAAAAAAAACAGACGCAAAAACCCCCAAACCTCTTTCCTGCGAAAAATTCATCCCCTTTCTCCTATATTCCTCAATTTTTCATCATTTTTCACGATTCTTGTTGCTAATCTTCTTGTTTTCACAAGAGTCTTACATATATGGCTCCCCCAAAGATTTCCACCGGTCGAAATCCTATCTCCAAGCGTAGAAGGGGCGGAGAGGGTTCTTCAAGAAATCGGCAAGAAGAAGCCGAACAAAGGGATATTCGAGCTGCCTGCAGAAACGTGGCTCGAAGGTGATGATGTTCAAAATCCCGTACTCTCTCTGCCCAAATTACCGAGCTCCACGGAACAATTTCGCTCCAAAATGGTCGTTGGGCGAAAGGTCAAAAATCTTTTGTTACTCAAGCTCCTCATTCCCACAATGTTCTTAATTTCATCAATAAATATGGGAATGGTACTATGAAGATTCGGGAATGGGAGGAAAATCGATTGCTCGGACTAAAATGTGTCGTTTTAATACATTTACAAATGAATATCCCACTATTAGAGGATTAACTTTGGGAGCAAGGTTGGATGTTTTTATGGGAGCATGCTTATGTCTTATATGATGATGATATTATCCAACTCTTTTGTGCTAATATGTGTGTGCAATATATGATGTTGAAAGAAAGCCGATTGCCATTAATTTGTTTGTAAGGGGTCGTCATTTTAGGTGGACTCCTAATGATATTTGTCGGCTTTTACATGTTAGAGAAGGTGGTTGGGACTATTTTTCTTGTGGTACTTGGAATGATGAAATGTTGGGGTGTCCATGAAAGAAGTTAAGACATATTTGGGCGTATGGCCAAAGTATTCATTGTTGGCGATGACACTTGAGCATCGTATTTTATCTGTTATTGTCGCCATCGTATTTGTGGAAAGGCGGGTAAGATGCCTAGCAACATGGATTATTTTCGACTTATAAGATTGCTAGGAGGAACCGCTTAACTTTGACGCCATACTTATTCAATGTCTAATCGAGTCCATCACTCAAGGTAATAAGAAGTTGGTTATAGGAAATTGGATTTGTAAACTTCTTATACAATCGGGACTACCTTCGTCGGAATGTAACTCGGAGGTATTTCAAAATGACTTTGACATTGATAACATCTCCCAAATGGTCACTATGCGGAAGAATATGGACATCCGACCAACCAAAATGGCTAGAGGAAGAGGTCAAGATTCCCCGATCCTAACGACTACTTTGATGACGCCGAGGCCGCAAGATTGGCGGAGGAAGGCGAACCGAGCAATCCGGAGGGTAATACCTAGGTGCTCAACCGCCAGAGGTATACCCAAGCCGGATTTGATGAGCTAAGGGCTTTTCATGAGGCGAGGTATGAGGCTTTGGAGCAAAAAGACCTCCAAAATGCAAAAGTCTATCGGCAAATTGAAGAAATTCATCAAAGACTTCATTCCCGGGTCTTGCTTCTCCTCGGATGAGGAATGATGTTTCCCCACCCCTTTACTTTCTAGCATTTTCGTTCATGTTGCTTTGTATGAACTTTTGTAAAACTCTTTGGACTAATGAGATTTGCTTGTTTTCTTGAAAGGGTTAAAATTACAAGTTGATAATGACTTGTGGGTGATCATGGTATTGATGGAGTATTTGATGGTAAAAATACTCTAATTTAGCATTGTTTGATGTTGGTATGAAGTACTTGATGGTAAAAGTGCTTCTTTCTAATTTTTGCTTAAATGCATTTGAGATGCTTTAATTATGTTGCTTAGATGGATATTTTGGGACATTTGTAATGTCTAATATGCATTGTTTGATGCTTGACATGTATCTCTTAATGGCTCTTTATTTTTGCTTGATGGCATTGGTAATGCCTTGATCTCTCTTTGGCTAAATTATCTCAATTGGGTTGAACCCTTGAGAATTTACTTTGTTTATGCCTATTTTTGTTGGATACATATTGAAAATTGCTTTTGGTGATGGTATGAACAACTTGGCTCAATTTCATTTACAAGAGCTATATATATCCTTTTCAAATTTTTTGACGCCGCCAAGTTTTCGTTATAATGCTTCAATGAAAATCTCATCACATACATGAATCTCTTATGTTCAATGTCTTAAAATTTTTTTGAGATCATGTTTTTGGCTAACTAATGAGCTTTTGGATTTCTTATGATACATTTCTCTAATTTTCCTGTGGATTCTAAGCTTAATTATTTCATGGTTGATAAAACGAATTGTTGGCGCACTTTGATAAACTTGAATGATGTTTTTATCATCCTAACATTCTTTTGATGATTCCAAAGGGGGAAAACAGGAAATTGGCTCATTAGCTCAAAGAAGCTAATAAAAGCTTGTTATAAAAGCTATAAGCTAGGGCTCATAAAAGCCATAAATTGTGATTTATTTTTAGTCCAATTGTTGCTTGATGAACTTATACAATTTTTAATGATGTTTTGTGACATGGGGAGCTTATAAGCTCTTGAACAAATTGTAAAAGCTAAAGCTTTTAGCTTATGGATAATCGCTTTTACATTATTATTGATGTGCTTGTTGATAGGGGAGCTTGTGTACTTGAATATATTTACTCCCTACTTGGTTGCTTTTATTTTTGGAAATTTTGGTTGCTTCCAAACAGGTTAAATGTTTTTACCGGAAAATCATTTATATAAAATTGTTCTCCTAGTTTGTATAAAAATTGTTTTGGTTTGTAATGATCAAAAAGGGGGAGATTGTTTGATACATGTTTTTATCTTAATTTTGATGATTTTATTTTTCACCAAAACAATGTTTTTAAAGGTTGTCCAAATACTCCTAAATGATTTAAAATGGTTTTAATATTTTCCTGAGTATTTCCTCAAGTTTATTTTCGATAAGAGGGTCTAAGCGAATCAAGACTCACCCACATGAGGTTTTCTCCACCATAGGAAAACCAATTGAGTAGGTGAACCAAGAGTCTCTTTAGAGCGAGATCCTTTACCACGCCTAACTAAATGAAAGATCTATATTGAGAACCCGCTTTTTACTTTCTTGTTAGGTATAAAAAAAAAATACGGCTAGTCACCTACCATCCTTGATATAGGTTGAATACGATTTGACGTGTATAATGTATACGATAATATTGGACAACGCTTTTTAATGATTTTATGTCAATGGGTTTTTACTTCTAAACAAGGTTCCTAAATGTTGCCTAAATACTTCCGATTGGTTTAAAATATTTTTACTAAATTTTCGGAGTATTTCTTGGGTTTTATTTTCGACAAAAATTGGACAACTTTTCTAAATCGAGGTCGACCGGTCGCCCTATAGGGCAACCCGTGCACGAAGATGATTTTGGAACAAAAAATGAGACAGAAGTGAAAACGGTCGTCGTCGGCCGTGCCTGGTCGGTCGTGACTAACGTTTCGTTTTGAAAGCGAAACAAACCTTCCTTGGTTTTTCTTTAAGAGGGGACCGAAAGCAAGGCGTAGGTCGACCGGTCGAAGACCCCCTTGACCGGTCGCCCCTGTAACTTTCTTGTTTTACGTTTCAAACTTTTATTTACGTGCGACCGGTCGCCTGCTGCTGAATGACTAAAATATGACCGTTTGGCAATGAGACATATTTCCTTAAAATGTGGGATTGATTTCTAACGATTATATTCTTGATTTTAATTGTATTTTTCTCAGATTTTCAATCCCCAGAGAGCCTATGCTTGATCAATCATCTCCTATAAATAGTGGAAGTTTTGGAGCAACCAATACAACAATTGAGATACAACACAACAAGATACAATTCAAGCAAATATTTGTTCTTCATTGTTATTATTCTTGTTGTAATTTTGCCTAGCTTTTCACTTTTACATCCTTGAGGTCTAGGCTATTCTTGATTACACTTTGCACTCAAATTGTAATATTCATTATTGAGTTGTAATCTTGATTTTTGGTTATCATTCAAACACAAGATATCCTTTTGAGTGTTCTTGTGGAAAGAACACACTTGGATGATCTAGGTGATAGGTGCAAGAAGATTGTGGTGATCTTCTTATTGAGGTGTTGAAGAATTTGGTATTCTTCAAGGTTGAAGATTGTGGTAATCTTCACAAGGTGTTGTTGAAGGAAGATTGTGGTAATCTTCAAAGGGAGATTGTGGTAATCTCCAAAGGTGGTGTTGAAGAAGAGTGTGGTCTTTGTTCAAGTGTTGTAAGTTGAATTTGTATTAATTTTGGTAATTAACAAAATTCTTTTTCTTTTTGAAATCCATCTTGATATATAGGGTGGTAGTAGATTAGGCCCTAGGTGGGTTGAACTACTATAAATCGACGCGTGTTGTTTACATTCCGCACCTTTATTATTGTGTTTGAGCATTTAGTTCGAAAAAGAGGGCGAAATCGAAAAGATGGAGATAATCTATTCACCCCCTCTAGATTATCGTAGCTTGGACTTACGACAAACTCTCTATTTGTATTTCGTTTGGGTCAAAACCTAGTTGAGTATCTGTCAAACTCTTTTTCTAGCACGGCGCACGGGCCAGCGCGCTACGCCACCGTCTGGGGTACCGTAGTACTTTTCTTTTTCTTGAAGGGCACATGGGTCGTGGCGCTCCATGCACGACCAGCCCGTGCGTTATGCTGTGCCGAGTCTCACCCCAGGTGGCGCACGGGTCGTCTATGGACGACGCCGCCTGCGGCGCACTTTCTGAACTGCGATAATTGTTCGTTTCCTTCCGTTTCTCGCCGGTTCGTCGACTTCTTCTCGATTCAACTCCAAACATCGTAAATGCGTTACTTCAAGTGTTGGCGGTCCTTTACCGCAATGCTCAATTGTTGCCAAAATGCTACAAATATCATTCAATTCCTACAAAAGGAGCAAAGCGTAATACTTTTTCCACAAAACAGAAATAAAGCCCTTTTTACTCAAGTAATGCATGCATAGCAACTAATTCTAACTACAATTAAGCCCAAAATACATGTAAAACACATATTAACCAAATGGGACGACTCACAAGTGACATATCTCAACACGTCTCCTCACTTTTGACTCATTCGTCAATTCATTAATCATCATCACAGGATCCTCCATACTCAATCACATCATGTGATACGACCAACCTTGGTCGAGCATGGGCCCCGCTACGATACCATGTTAAATTCGGGAGGACTTGGTGCGGTCCCCACATATGAATATGAAGCGTCGATATGGGAGATAGCCAAGCCCACCAAGTGAAGTTCCATCCTAAAACCAATTGGTGATAGGAGGAGTAGCTCACTTGGTTTATAAAGTGGACACTCTTCCCTTAATCAATCAACGGGACAACTCACATGTGATATATCTCAACAAAGATAAAATGAATTATTTAATGCTAGGATGATTTTAATAAATTATTAGAATATAAGGAAAAAGAAAATTTTGAGGCGTGGATGCCCCCAACCCCTCTTATATGGAATCAAATTTCTAGTTCCAATTACTTCCATCATTCAACGTAGTGGAATGCAGAAAGTGAAGACCAAAAAAGAACAAGAAATATGTTCCCCTCTTATATTATTATTTTTGCAATTGTATTGCGTATTAAAATTACTCAAATCTCATCTCCTACTACGAAAAACTCAAAATATCACAATGTTATCTTTTTTTGTAAGATTAAATCTAAACAATTACAAAGGGATTGTACGAGAGTGATGTGGTTTGAACCGATTGTGATCTTACAATTATGTTAATTTATCAAATTTGATTCTAAAATGAATTTCATAACATAATCGTGCAAGATTTATATTGTGCTTGCTTGTATTTCCATTTCCTTAACTTTCATTTTGAAAACAAATTGTGAGATGTGTGATTGTTTGTGAAAAAAATGAAATAATTTCTTAAAAAAAACTCATTTTTTATTTTTCTTTCTCTTTCATATTTCCCAATACCAAACAATATCATCTCTCTCTCTCTCTCTCTCTCTCTCTCTCTCTCTCTCTCTCTCTCTCTCTCTCTCTCTCTCTCTCTCTCTCACTGTGTTATATCACATAAAGAATTCGGTAATGTCTTTAATTTATCAATATGTTTTTTTATTTTCTCTTAATGTGATAACAAATGGTATAAAATGAGATCCTCTCGATCAGTTTGGTTTTGAAAGAGTATTGCCTATTTTTTGTTTAGTTTTCTATATTTTATTCAATTTTCTTACATCTTATTTTACACTATTATTTTCACAAAAAAATTCACAAACAATCTTCATCTCTAAGAGATTCTCCATCACATCAACACAATAATTACTTTTTCTCTACACATCCAACTTTCACTTTTAAAAATAATTTCTAAAACAATTTCATAACTATTTATTTAGAAAATAAAAGCGGACGAAAGGAAAAGAACAAATAATTTTTTTCTTTGCTAGAGAATAGTGATGAAAAAATATTTTGGAAGAAAAAGATGAATTTTGAGAGTGTGATTGGATATGAGATGGAAAAATAATAATTAAAGTTGATTTGATTTAAAAATAGTAAAATAATGATTGATAGTTAGAAATGTGTGAGAGAGTGAATAGTGAAATTTATGGGATAATGTGTAATAATGATTAGTTTTTTGTGAAAAAATGTGTAGATGTGATTGATAAGAGAAAAAATGAGAAAAATGAAAGTGAGAGTAATATATTTTTTGAAAATTTTCATAAATAATCACATATTGTCAAAAAAAATTATCCAACGGAACAAAAATGAAATCTCTTCCATATTCAATCACATCCTTAAATTCTAATTCCAGCTCTTCCCTGGACCTTTCCAGAATATTGGTGTAATTCTCATTTGTGGCGGTTTTTCTATCAACTGTCAAACATCAAGTTGGGGCGATGAGGGCCCTATTGGGATGCATTATTGGATTAGGATTTGTGATCCAAATTCCAGGACTATTTTTGGAGGTAATGAGATGAGGCATATATATGTTCAACTTCCCAAATTTGTGTGATTTCACTTCTCTATTATTTATTGCCATTATTGTACTTGAATTGTAGATGAATACAACGGGTGGTTGGATTATGACTTGTGAATTGCAACCTGGTGAACAAGGGATGGAATGAAAAATCTCAAGATGAAATATATTTAAAAAAACAGAGAAAAATCAACAAGATAAGAGAGAAAAAAATTAACAGGCTCCTAAGTCCTAATACTTGACGTATCTTTGAGAAGTCTATAAAATAATAATTATCTTAACAAACTGAAGCAGTAGATACGTGAGAAACACTTATATTATCAAGTAGAAAATTACACGTGTTTGTTCAAAAAGACCCGTAATTTTTTCCGTTCATTTGGTTAAGTACAAAAGGCAAATGTATATGAATAATTGACAAGTGACATAATATATACATATATATTGTCAGGGCGGACTGACCCCTAAATTTTTAAAGTATGTAGTATCTATATATAAAAGTTAGGGATAATTACAAAAGTACCCTAGGTTTGGCTTCAATTCTACAAAAACTCACCTAACTTTAAAACTTACAAAAATACCTCCGGGTTTGAAATATATTTCAAAATTCCCTTCATATTTGTAAAATCATTGCAGACACTCCTTAATTTTAACACTAAATCAAACCTCGAAGTTTTTTTGTAAGTTTTAAAGTTTCTTTGGTTTTTGTAATTAGGTCAAACCTCATGGGTACTTTTTGTAATTATCCCTAAAAGTTATTTGTCTCCCTAAATATTTCCAATATCACCACTTATATCTCAAATATTTTCAATTTCACCCCATGCTTTCTGATTTCTGCGTCCGTCTTGTTACTCTTGTATATTGTGAATACATATTCATGGCAAGATTTATTGATACAATTATTTGTGGCCAACATTACACATTTATATTTAGGTAGGAGAAAGATGTATATAACCATAAAATGTTTTCTTGTTTTTTGTCGAACAAGTATGACCATAAAATGTTTGATATTGAGTTGAATGCATACCTACGACAGCCAACCATTTTCCTCCAACTAGAGTACCCACTTGTAAGTTGTAAGCACATAAGATATCTTGTGGAGGACCAAATTAGAATATTTAAGTCATGACTGTCCTATAACCAAATCTCTCATAATTATTCAGGTCACTGTCACCTGAAAAGAATTGTTATTCACATGATTAAAAACCTTTTGGACAGTACCACAATGTTTTTCCGGGGATTAGCACTCCACGTGTTAATTAGTCCTCTAATCACTCCTTAATCTGATCTGTATTAGCATTATTGGACATGCCATGTCTCATGACTCATGGTCGATGTAAATTACGATCCCACCACCTAAATTTGTTGTCTGATGGATAGGGCCGGATAAGAAAAACTGTGACTATGCATGGTATGAGGCCTACTAAACCCTACTGCCAACATGCACATAATTTTTAACAACAATCATTGATACTTGTATATTTGCTTTAGGAGAATTTTTAAACTACCAATTTTGAATATTTTCTACCCACTCTTACAAAGAAAGCCTTTTTCTACAAAATTACTAAAACACCATTCGATAATTCTTTCTTTTTTAAAAATTAAAACCCACTCCGATATGTAAAGGTTTCCGCATTATATTGACATATTGTGACTTTCACGAGCCACTATATGTGTTTGCCACATTATAAATTATATATAACATCCTGCTCCATAATATAAATTTATATCATGGCTATCATCTTCCAAATATCTTACGTTTATATTGTGACGATTTGCTCCACGATATAAATTATATCATGACAATCTTCTCCACAAATATAAATGTATATCGTGACTATTATATTCCAATTATATTGCAATTTATATTAACTACAAGAAAACAATCAAATTCCAACAAAATAATTCCAACAAAATAGAAAGTGGTTGAAATTTTTAAAATTCCAACCAAATTTCCAATGCTACATTATACTTAGTTGGAAAATTCCAAATGGAAATTCCAATGGAAATTCCAACGATAAACAATACCATTGATATAAGGCATTGGAATTCCCATTGAAATTTAAAATTCTAAATAAATTCCGACACCACAATAAACCATTGGAAAATTCCAACAGTAGTTAAACCCTTGGAATAGTCCATTGAAAATACTGTTGAAATTTTAAAAATTCCAACCATCGCTAAAGCATACCGTTGGAAAATTCCAACAGAAAACAAAACGTTGGGATTTTCGTTGGAGTTTTTAAAATTCCAACGGATATTCCAAATTAACATATTGTTGAAAATTTTCATTAAAATTCAAATACCATTGAAAAATTTCAATAGAGGTTAAAAGATTTAAAAGTATTATCCATATCAATAAAATATATCTTCTTTTTTGGAGTCAATAATATTGAAACTACATAGCTAAGTGTCTTGACTTGGAAAATTGATGATGGGTAACCCCCGAGAAGATAAACATATTAGATAATAAGATGAAATGATTGAATATTCCAACGGATATATACCATTAAATTACCATTAGACTAAATTCCAATGGTATAACTCATGGAATAACCGTTGAGTTTCTTACAACGAATTCCAATGGATACATCGTTGGACTAATTAAATTCCAACAAATGACTCTGGGAATTATTGTTGGAAAAACCGTTGGAGTTTTTTTTCCAACGGTTGAATATTCCAATGGATAAATGCCGTTGGAAATCTTGTTGGAATATTTTTCTGTCAATTTTCATTGGATTTTTCCCATTCCAATGGCCATTTTACTAACGGACATTTTCTCGTTGGAATTTCAATTTGAATTAATAAATCCAACGAGAATAACGGCTAAATTTCAACGGATTTTTTCAATTGGAATTTTCTTGTTTTCTTGTAGTGATCGAGACAACTTGCTCCATGATATAAATTATACCATGACAATCTTCTCCGCACATATAAATTTATATCGTGGCTATTATATTCCAATAATCTTGCAATTTATATCGTGACAACTTACTCTACGATATAAATAGATGATACAAATAATATCGTGACAATCTGCTCCACGATATAAATTTATATAGTGGCTATCATCTTCCAATTACTTTTGACAGCAAGGGAAAGAGAGAAGAGATGTTGTTTGTAGCTAGTATTTAACATGAATAAAAAAAATGTGGGTAATTGAGTAAAAGACCAGCCAAAATGGCCTAGAAAAGAATGTTTTTATCTCATGTATCATAAAAGAGTTTCCTTATTATTTTCATGCATTTCCATTTTATTCTAACACCAATAGATTTTAAACGCTAATTTTTGCAAAAATATTTTAAACTCTTTCATTAAACATTTCAAAAAAATTAAATTACTGTCGTATAAGTTAAAAAACTGCTGGTCAGAGGAAATAAAAACTAGAAAAAAATCAGGGGAAAATAAATTAGAACTTGAAAACTGGATAATACTGTACATACTAATCCAAAAAATCCAAATAGCAGAAAAAGAAAACAAGAAATAAAAACTCCTATTTAAGCCGTCTCTTAAAGGTTACGTGTGTATCATCATTTCAAAGAAACTAAGAAAGAAAAAAAGATTCATATATTCTTCACCTTTTCTTTAGTACTGTTATTTTTTTTTTTAACTTAAAATTCTCTCTCCGCCAAAAATGAATGGCGCCGATACAGTTCATTCAGACGACCCGAAAGCTCCATTTCTCCCACTCCACGACCCGATTCACAGGTCACAGAGCTCCAATTCGTTTATAAAATCGATTTTCACTTTGAAAAGCTTCTTCATCCTGCTTGGGCCACTACTGTGCGCCGCCGTGTGCCTCGGCGTCAATTTGAATAATGGCGGCGACACCAGCCGGAATATGCTGGCGGTGCTGGCGTGGGTGTTCACGTGGTGGCTGACGGAGGCGGTGCCAATGCCGATAACTTCCATGTCGCCGCTGTTCCTCTTCCCACTCTTCGGGATCTCGTCCAGCGATGACGTGGCGCGTTCGTACATGGACGACGTGATTACACTTGTGCTGGGGAGTTTCATACTCGCGCTTGCTGTGGAGCATTACAACATACACAGGAGGTTAGCTCTCAATGTAAGTTCGATTTCCCATTATATTTCGTTTTTAGGCTGGAGTGGTCTATAATATTTGTGATTCGTTAATCATTTATGGAATGGAAAAAGTTAAAACAACCTGAAATAAGTTAAATTAGTTTACCGAAATAGTACTAGTCTTTCTATAAGCTGCAATTAACGAGGTTAGTAACAGTTTTGTGTACCACGGGGTCGGGGGCCATGTTTTGGCCACACTGCAGTCGTTCACAATTAATTTTTTCTTTGATTCTTGTTAGCAAGTTGTATAAACTAGGATGGTAATTAGGTAGACTCGCGGGTCTGTTTGTGAATTTCAAGCACACTTGCCAGCTTGCACCAGACTTTTAAGGTTGTGCTTGGTTGTGAATTAATTTCCAAAATTTTCATTTTGGAGAAAAATAATTTTATGATGTGTGATTGTTTGTGAAAAAAATAAAAAATTTCAAAGAAAATCTCATTTCTTTCCAAAATTAACTCATTTTACTCTTTTTCTTTTATATTTCCCAATACCTAATTATACTATTTATTTCTTTCCCATCTCCCTATTTGTATAAAGAATTTCGATAATTTCTTTTATTTATCACTATTTTTATTATTTTTCTCTTAATCTGGTTAACAAAAGGTATAAAATGAGATCCATATTACCTATATTGGATCAATTTTTTTATTTTTGTTCAATTTTTTACATTATATTTTACACTATTATTTCCACAAATTGTTTCACAAACAATCAATATCTCTAAAAGATTCTTTATCACATCAACATAATCATCAATTTTTCTCTACACATCCAATTTTCACTTTTAAAAAAAATTCACCACTATTCTCTCAAAAAAATGAAATGAGTGAAATGAAAGTACAACCAATCACAGCCTTAAACTTTTGTTTAACTACGTGTGTCGTACTCATCAATCTGAAACTATTGTGCATATGTTTAATCCGAACCCAATTTGAAATGACAACTATATTTTTGACCTGAATAACTTGTATATTTATATAAAAATATACTTACATACACTGACAATTTTCTAAAATTAAGTTTTTTTAAAATTTAAACATCTTCCTAATGCAATCAATCAAAATTATCACAAAACGTTATATTCGGATCAAATGGGTAATTGGGTTATTATGGGTTGACTTGAGTTTGATCTATGTTATTTGGGTTGAACTCGATTCTGATTCAAATATGTCAATCTAAATATTAAGGTATTATAATGTGTTACTTTCGTATTGTGTTAAAAATTATAATGGCGGTGGCAAAACCAGAATTGCATAAAACAAACCAGGGATATTTTCCAAAAAGTATTCTTTAAAGTTTGACCTAATTAAAAAAAATCTAGCTTAATTTTTAAAATTACAGAAAGTATCACTCATGTTTGATTCGATATTAAAATTAAGGGGTAAATTGTAATATTTTTATAAATATGAGATGAGACTTTGAAATGTTTTTTCCAAGGGGTTAAATGTTAGACAAATAAAACACATGCATATTTCTTGTAATTTTGAAATTTTGCTGAGTTTTTTTTTTTATAATTAAGTCAAACTTAAAGGGTACATTTTGTAATTAGCCCAACAAACAATGATTAAGTATGACTGATTGGATCAATTAATGAGTGAGATGGGCCCAATTGCAGATAACCCTCCTATTTTGTGGTGATCCATTAAATCCACCCCTTCTCCTTCTCGGCATATGCGGCACCACAGCATTCGTCAGCATGTGGATGCACAACGTGGCAGCAGCAGTGATGATGATGCCCGTGGCCACTGGTATTCTACAGAGGTTGCCGTCGGGTCCCACTCAATCTCCTCTCGTTTCCAAATTCTGCAAGGCGGTGGTTTTAGGGGTCATATACTCTGCGGCCGTTGGTGGGATGAGCACCCTCACCGGGACAGGTGTCAACTTAATACTGGTTGGGATGTGGAAGAGTTATTTTCCTGAGGCCAAGCCCATCAGCTTCAATACGTGGCTATTCTTCGGCTTCCCACTTGCTTTGCTGATTTTTGTTGCTCTGTGGGCCATACTTTGCTTGTTATATTGCAGAAGGGGGTCCAGTCAAGCCCTATCTGCTTATTTGGACAAAGCCCATTTGAAGAGGGAGCTTGATTTGCTAGGTAGGCCCGTTATCTCTATTATTATCATTTTTCTTGGGGCGATATGGCTCCAATAATACACATTTGTGTCGGGTGATGCGTCACTAGTAGTTTCTAGTTTGCTAATTATTGTTAAACAGGTTTTCATTACAATTTTCAATTGCGTTATTTATTTTTTAATGTTAATTATCATACGTGTACATTTTTAAAATAAAATTAAACCGAGACTGATAATGTAGGCAATATAATAAAGAACACAGTACAATTTGCATTAAAGAATTTTATCCGAATTGTTGTGGTGTGACATGTTTTGACTGCAGGTCCGATGGCTTTTGCAGAAAAGATGATACTGGCTGTATTTTCGGTGCGTCACGTAATTCTAGCTTTAATTAGTTTGACTAGTAAAATTTGCTTTTTAGTTAATTTGATTTGATTTGATTTGATTTGATTTGATTTGTGCATACAGATGTTAATAGTGCTGTGGATGACAAGGAACATAACAGATGACATACCTGGTTGGGGATCTCTGTTCAATGGCCGTGCTGGTGATGGAACTGCTAGTGTAAGTCTCACCATTTCACAATGAAATAATAATAAAAATTACACTACATATTAATATAATTATAAATTTTAAAATACTCTATTGAGATATTACAAATATCCCTTTAATGTTTATATTAGTTTTACAAATTGTAACAAATAAGAAGCAGCAAATAAAAAAGCAACAGACAAAAAAATGAAGAGGAAGAAAGTGTATGCTAAAGTCTGAAACTTTATTGCTCAAGAAAAGCTGATAATCTGAGAAAGCCAGCAAGGCCTATAAATACAGAAAATGTCCTAAAAACTCTCAACAAACACCAACGTGTGTTTATTAAGCATATCCTAATCAAAAGCCATTAACTCCTAATTAATCTGAAAAATAATCAACTTCCTAAGAAAATGGAAAAACTGAAACAAACTTGGACTTATCTTAACAAACTTAGACTTATTCAACAGACTAATTTTTGACTGTAAGTTGCACTAATTTGCAACACTCCCCCTTAGTGCAAACTTGCTGTCAACAACACCAAGATCACTTCGAAACACTTCAAACTTTGCCTTGTGTAGTGCTTTGGTAAATATATCCGCAACTTGACTTTCACTTCGTATTTTCTCGCAATCAATGTCTTTTGTCAAAACCTTCTCTCGAACAAAATGGTAGTGTGTTTCAATGTGTTTTGTGCGGGCGTGAAATCTTGGATTTCCGGCAAGTTTAATTGCACTTTCATTATCACAATGAATAGGAACCGGATAATCTATAACGAGAAAAATTTCTGAATTAGCCTCTTAAGCCAAATGCACTCTGAGTAGCCATTGTGGCGGCTACATATTCACTTCACAACTTGAAAGAGCCCGATAACTTGCTTTTTCTTTGCACCATGTAATAGCCGCCGAACCTGTACTAAAGCAATAACTCGTTGTTGAGCGTCTATCATTCACGCCACCACCAATCGGCATCTACAAAACCATTCAAGAAGAATGAAGCTTGGTGCTTGTATAGTAGACCAAAATTCAGAGTGCCTTTAACATAGCGAAGAATTCTTTTTCTTTAATTAGATGATCACACGTGGCTTGTTCATGAACCGAGAAATGACACCTACTGAATCACTGAAATATCCGGCCTTGTGATAGTTAAATAGAATAGACTACCAACAAGTTGTCGAAAAGGTGTTGCATCTTCCAAAGAGTTTCCCATCATCTATTGTTAGCTTTAAGCAAGTTCCATGGGTGTACTCATTGCTTTTGACTCCCCATATTAAAACGATCAAGTAAACTTTCTGCATATCTCTTTTGTGAGACAAAAATCCATCTAACTATTTAACCTCTAAGCCAAGAAAACAACTAGCTTCTCCCAAACTCTTCATCTCAAATCGAAGAGACAAAGCATCACGAAGGCGAGTAATATCAATATTATCATCACCCGTGATAATCATATCATCAACATAAAGAAGTAATATTGTACACAATTGAGATGTTTTCTTAACAAATAAACTGAATCGCATTAGAAGATTTGAAACAACAAAATTCAAGATATTGAGCAATTTTACCATACCAAGCACGTGGAGCCCGCTTGAGGCCGTCTAAAGCCTTTTTTTGAGTCGGCACGTAGTCGTGAAACTCCTTGGATATAAATCCTTGGGTTGCTCCATAAAGATATCTCGATCTAACTCTCCATAAAGGAATGCATTTTTCACATCTAATTGCCACAATTTCCGGCCTTTATAAGCCGCCAAAGAAATAATGGTTCGAATCGTCGTCATTTTAGCAACAGGCTGAAAGTCTCTTCATAGTCTAAACCGTCACCGTTGAGAAAAACCACGAGCAACAAGGCGTGCTTTGTACCTATCGATGGTACCATAAGCCTTTTTCTTCAATTTATAAACCCATTTACATGTGACTATTTCAAAGATTCTTTGGCTTTTGAACAAGTTCCCATGTGCAATTCTTGTTTAGAGCTAATATTTCCTCTCGCATAGCTTCTTCCCATTCAAGAATATCTTTAGCTTCATTGTAAGACTTGGGTTCATTTTCACAAGAATCTCTGTCGAAAAACAAGACACAATAGAGCAATGATTTACTTGAACTTCATAATCGCTTAAGTAGTCTGCGGTTGTTTTCTATGTCCTGGAAGACCTCCGAATTCAAATTCTTTAGTGCTATCTTCTTGAATATTTTCCTCAAGAGTAGTAATGCTCCCCTTTTTCTTTGGATGCATCATCACCAAAAAATGGCAAAAGATCGATCGTGTTTTTTTTCTCACTTCCATCAATTTGATGTGAAATCTCATCAAACACCACATCACGGAAACAATAACTCTTTTTGTTTCTAAGTCCATACATCTCCATCCTTTCCTGTGAGTATCATAACCAACAAAAATGCACCTTTGCTTTTGGATCAAGTTTAGTTCGATTAGTTTTGGATATATGGACATAACAAATTGAACCAAAAACTCAAAATAACTCACGTCGAGGTTTTTGATTGTACAATAACTCGAATGGAGATGATTCTGCTCTGGCAAGAGGTAGGCGATTTATGACGTGACATGCCGATTGAATAGTCACGCCCATAGCTCTTTGCGGAAGGTTCTTCGCATGCAACCACGATAAGCACATAGATGTGAGATGTGCCAACTTACGCTCGGCAACTCCATTTTGTTGTGGAGTTTACGGACAAGTCATTTGACGTCGAATGCCATGTTTTCTCGCAATAACTTTGAAATTGGTCGGACATGAATTCTCCGCCATTATCGATGCGTAGACACTGACTTGCACCCCAAGTTCCTTCTCCACATTATCCTTAAACTCGGATAAATTTAGAAAAAGTCTCACTTTTGTGTTCCAAAAGAAAACCCACGTGAATCGAGAAAAGTCGTCCACAAGAACCGATACATAACGAAAACCAAAATAACTAGGTGTTCGTGTTGGTCCCATCAAATCAATGTACCAATTGTAGTGCAAAAGCTCTATTCTTTGAACTCGAGAAAGGAAGACGATGTGATTTTCCATATTGACAACCTGGACAAACCACATCATAGTGAATTTCCTTAAAGAAAGGAATTCCATCAAGAAGCTTCTTCGTGAGAGATTTTCTCGCAACAACCGATAACCTACATGGCCCAAACGAGCATGCCAAAGTGCACTTGTATTCTCGCTGTCTTTTCAACATAAGCATCACTTGGGATAATACATAAAGTGAGTCCTTTCTTTTTCCAATAAATAAAACATCGACTTCAAGGTGTTTTATGTTGGAAATAATTTTTACATCATTTGGACCAAACAAAACATACCTTCTTCCGTAAATCGGCAATTTGAGAAACTCAAGCTAGATTCTTCTTTAAGCCTGAACATGATAGACATCTTTGAGGAAACCACATCGATATTTGATGTATCCTCCTTAATGATGAATTGCCCTCTTCTTTCACTACAGGATGTAATGAATTATCGCATTGTCATAATGACTCTTTTTCCATAATGTGGGCGAACATTGGAAAGCAAAGAATCATTTCCAATTGCATGATGAGAACAACCGGAATCAACAATCCACTCCTTGTTATAGTACGGAAGGTGTAGTAATAACAAGGTTGATCAATAGCTTCAACGGATAAACATTGCTCCCACTGGTTGTTCGGACTAATAGTTTCATGTGCCACATTTGCTCGACTTCGTGAGATTTACCCGGCAATTTTGTTTAATATGACCAGATTTCCCGCATCGGTCACATACAACTTTTACACGACAATCGCGCTTTATGTGTCCAAGCTTCCCACACCTATAACAACCTTTTGAATTATTTCTCGGCAGCCCTTCTAATTTAGAATGCTTGCTGTCACCAGGAGAATGTTTGGAGGAAAAATTTCTCTTGGCTTTGACTTTAGTGTAGAGAGCATCCTCTACTTGCGGGGAATTTTGCTTGTTGTTGCTCGCCATTTGTTTCACCGAGTCTTCTTGATTTGAGAGCAAATTCTCCAACTCAATAATAGAAGGTTGATTTGCCCACCCTTGTATTGAAGAGATAAATGGCATAAACTCTTCTCGCAATCCACGAATAAGATAACAACGCAATCGAGCGTCACTCACAGGTCCCTCCGTGTCTAATTCTGAAATTTCAGAACACAAAGTTTTAAGTTTCAGAAAATATTCTGAAATTGAAAGTTTACCTTGAGTCATCCCAAAGCAAGTTCATTCTCCAAATCTCGGAGCCTCATTGTGTTCTTTTGAGTGAACAATCTTTCAAGTGTCTCCCACACTTCCTTGGGTGAGTTGACATCACGAACATGCTCGATGTACTCTTTCTTGATCGATGTTCGCAAAGCAAATAAAGCTTTGCCACACTTAATCTTCCACTTCCTCCGCAATTCCACATTTTGTGGTGTATCTTCCTGGAATTTTATCATCACGAAAATAAGATCCCACAAATCCCGCCTTGTAGATAAGCTTCCATACATAATTTTTGATAACTATAATTGTTACCAACAAGCTTCTCTGACAACTTTTCTTTCCACCATTCATCTTCACAAAGTAATAATATCAAATAGGTTTGGTAGACACAACCTGGCTCTGGATACCATGTAACAAATAAGAAGCAGACAAATAAAAAAGCAACAAAAAAATGAAGAGGAAGAAAGTGTATGCTAAAGTCTCAAACTTTATTGCTCAAGAAAAGGCGATAATCTGAGAAAGCCGCAAGGCCTATAAATACGAGAAAATGTCCTAAAAACTCTCAACAAACACCAACGTGTGTTTATTAAGCATATCCTAATCAAAAGCCATTAACTCCTAATTAATCTGAAAAATAATCAACTTCCTAAGAAAATGGAAAAACTGAAACAAACTTGGACTTATCTTAACAAACTTAGACTTATTCAACAGACTAATTTTTGACTGTAAGTTGCACTAATTTGCAACACAAATTGCCACTCAATAAGTGTGATTGTAAAATATAAACATATTCTCAAGCAGAGACGGAGCTGGCTGCAATGGCGGTCCCGTCAACTTCAAAATTTCCTAATTAAGATAAATATCTGTACATAAAATTATTAATATTTATGTTTTTGCCCACCTAAAAATAAAAATTACATACTTATCTATTAGTTTCAAGAAAAACAAAATTCGTCCCTGATTATTTTTTGGCTCCGTCCTAATTAGGTGATTATTGTATTTTTAATTTTGAGTATTTGTAATTATTCATTTCACACTAATGCGTAACCACCCAACTCAATCACACCAATTATTTATTTTAAGAATTACACCAGTTATTTAATTTGATTTCATGTCTTTTAAAATTAACACAACAATTTTGTTTCTAAAATTTGTGTACAGGTCTTGATGGCAACACTCTTATTCATAATCCCAAACAAAAAACAGCCAGGGGAAAAACTAATGGACTGGAACAAATGCAAAAACTGCCCTGGAACATAATCCTCCTCCTGGGGGCTGGATTCGCCATAGCCGACGGGGTCCGCACAAGCGGCCTGGCCGACGTGTTATCGGAAATGCTCGATTTCCTAGAGCACGCCCGTGCTGGGCCATCGCCCGGCCGTCGGCATAATCAGCAGCACCATCACGGAATTCACTTCCAATAACGCAACCACTACCCTTTTGGTTCCCCTTTTGATTCAAATTGCACAGACTATGCGTCTCCACCCGTTGCTGCTTATGATCCCGGCGCTATCGGGCGCAATTCGCGTATTTGCTGCCGACGGGGACGCCTTCGAATATCGTCGGTTTCACGACGGGGCATATTGAGATCAATGATATGTTGGTAACAGGGATTCCGCTTAAAATTGCTGGGATTGTTGCGTTATCTGTTCTAATGCCTACACTTGGTAATGTTTTTTTCTTTTAAGTTATGGGATAATTATAAAAGACCCTGAGATTTTGGCTAATTACAAAAAAAAAAAAAAAAATACAAACAGAGAAATGTTTGAAAATTACAAGAAACTCCGTTAGGTTTGATTCTATCTTAAATTTAATAAAGTAAAAATAATATTTCAGAAATATCATGGGGGTTTTAAAATATTTTTATTTATGGAGGGAGAAAATGTATGACCTAATCAAACCTCAAGGGGTCCTATGGAAAAATCTTTAGGGTTTTTCGTAATTAGCTCGAACCTCATGAGTTTTTTTAATTATCCCTTTAGTTATTGATCTTTATTAGGATGCTTTAGTTTGAAAAATGTGTTAAAATTCAAATTTGGTGTTGTTGCAGGGGCGTTTGTTTTCAGGACAGATGAGCCACTACTGAACTTTCCAAGGAGTTGGGTTAATTAGCTCCATGGATTTGGTGGCCTAAATTTTGCGTATAGTGAATTTCCAGCACTATTTTGTTTTTTTTTGTTTTTTGTTTTTAATTTAAAGAAAGAGTGTTGGTTTTTATTTGGACACGTATACACAGGTTTACACTATTGCCTCCTTATATATTTTATTGGAATAATTTTGCCATTTCATGTATAGAAATCGTTTGGTCTTTTACTTTAAGCTATAATTGTGTGTACGAAATGAACAGTGTATTTTCAACTAGGTAAGAGGTATCGACTAAATAGAATTAAAATAATTAATAAGATATTTTTGAAATTTACTAAATGTTATCGCTTAAAGTGTATAAATTAAATTACGAAGTCTCTAAACCTTAGTAATGATAATATTGTAAATAAAACAATTCAAATTAAAGTAATTTATTAAGACTTTATAAATAAATTAGAATCTCCTTTATAAATGTTTGGCTCAGATGCACCCTACCAAATTCCTTGGATCAGACGGTATACCTGCACTCTTTTATCAAAAGTTCTGGTCTCTGATTAAAATTGATATCCTATCCGCTACTTTAATGATTATTAATAACGAAGCCAGCCCTAAACTAATAAATGAGGCTTTCATTATTCTTATCCCCAAGAAAAAGAACCTGAAATAGTTACTGATTTTAGGCCTATTAGTTTATGTAATGTCATTTTTAAACTTGTTATACTAAGACGATTGCTAATACTTAAATTGGTCTTGCTCGATCTCATTCATCATACTCAATCTGCTTTTGTCACATGTAGGCTCATTACGATAATGCTATGCTTGCTTTCAAATCTTTCATCACATGAAAAATAATTTGGAGAAGAAAAAAAGGTTCATTTGCTTTTAAACTCGATATGTCGAAAGCCTTTGATAGAGTCGAGTGATGTTTTCTTAAGGAGGTTATGCTTAAAATGGGATTGAATGAGCGTTTTGTCTGTTTCATTTTCTTTATTGATTTGGCAGTAAGTGCCACTTCTTTACCTTTACGTGGCCTTCGACAAGGAGACTGCTCTCTCCGTATATGTTTTTTTTTGCATAGGCATTCTCATCCTTAATACTGGCGGAAAAGAAGGTCAGGATTTGCATGGGATAAAGGTAAATAAAGCGAGCCCTGAGATATCCCACCTCTTCTTCGCCGACGATAGTATTATTTTTAAGCGAGGACAATTTTGCGGGAGATTGAAACGACTCGGAACATTATAACAACCTATGAAAAAGCCTCGGGTCAGAAAATAAGTTTGGAAAAATCGAAAATATGCTTCAACTGGGGGCTGCCTCATGATCGACGACTTGGGCTTGCAAACCTTATGGGAGTTCCAATGGTGGACAAACATGCGATCTACCTCTGAATACCAGCAGGACGATCAAAAAAAGAGATTTTTTGCAAGTATTGTGGATATGATCAAAAAGAAATTGAAGAATTGGAAGAGTAGAACGCTTTCGGCTGCCGAGAAACTAATTCTCGTTAAATCTGTTGTGCAGACCATCCCGTCGTACCTTATGAGTTGCTTCGAACTCCCAATCACTGTTTGCAATCAAATTAATTCCCTCATTAGCAATTTTTGATGGGCACAAAGCAAAGAGGAAAGAAGAATCCATTAGAAGGCTTGGAGTGCTCTTTGTAGGCCGAAAATCGAGGGTGGATTAGGGGTTCGGAGACTCATTGTTTTAACATGGCAATGTTCACGAAGCAAGATGGCGTCAAATTCAACACGAGAGCTCCCTTTATCCAAAGTATTCAAAGCCAAATATTTACCGCAATATACTTTTTTAGAAACTATAATTTGCCAAAATCCATCGGTTGTGTGGAGAAGCAATATAGCGGATAAAGAGGTTCTTTGTCGGGGGATTAGGTGGAATATTGGGGATGGATCGAAAGTGCGGGTGTGGTCGGATCTATGGCTAATGGATAATCCCAATTTCAAACCCCTAAATCCGCTGAATCACGACGATCCTGACCTTTGGGTTAAGGATTTAATTTTGTGCGGCCGAAGGGGAATGGAATTTGGAGCTTATCCGTTAAATTTTTGACCGAGGGGATGTCAAAGCCATTTTGTCTATACCTCTTCAAGTTACGAGGACTGTGGATAAATTGATTTGGTATTTTACAAAGGATGGGAAGTACTCGTTAAAATCAGGATATAAACTCGCAAGAATGGGGATGGATTGTCGGGAGAATTTGTCATCGTCTTCAGGGGCTGCTTCTGGACTTTGGAAATGGGAGTCTTTGTATCCCACCCAAAGTTCAAATCTTCTTGTGGAAATGTGCACAGGAGATTTTACCCACAAAAGGGGAGTTAATTCGGAAGGGTGTGAATGTCGACCCAATTTGCATGCGTTGTGGAAAGGGATCGAAACAATTGAACATATATTTCATGATTGTGAGTGGGCTATTCGTTTTTTTGGCAAAAACTTGTGTAATACGGTCGCACGACGGTGAGATGGGAGATACTTTCGGTGTAAAGTGATACTTTTGGTGTAAAAGAGATACATTTTCTGAATACATTAAAATTAAGTATATTCAAATAAGTATCACTTTTTACAAAGAAAAGTATCACATTTTATAATAAAAGTATCACTGTTTACCCAAAAAGTGTATTCCGTTGTACCGTGCGACCGTCTTACAAGAGACCTACTCTTCTTTTTTGGGCCACTTCTCCGCTGCGTCTTAGTCTGAGAGAACATGTTGATCAAGAATGCATGGTGGATTGGCTACAACATATTAGAACATAGGGTGATAAGGATGGTCATTCCTTATATGCAATGCTTTTATGGTCTTTGTGGGATGCCAGGAACAAGTTATTATTTCAAAATAAACCTATAGATACCACAAGATGCTATCATCTAGCTGAAAGATTATTTCCTTTTAGATTAGGGAAAATCATATTGATATTTTTTCCATATGTGGTCTATATCATTTCCATATTTGATTGACACAAATTTTGGCTAATTATACCAATAATCATGAAAGATTCTTTCCAATTTGTAGGATCTCTTGATGGACGAGATCATCTATAAATTGGTATTCGAGGTCCCTAAGCCTCGCTCACATTTTAGAAAACAAATTCCATTATCATGCGAGAGCAAGGGGCTTAGAAGAACTCTTGGAATCACGAAGAAATCAATTCTCAAGTATCATCGAAGAACTAGCAATGGCGGAGGTAATTCGATCTCATTTTGCTTCCGCTTTCGTATTCATTATGGTTAGAATACGATTTTGTATTATGTGATTTATTTTACATTTGGTATCAAAGCGTTTCATACCTCGCTTTGCTTTGGGGTTTTCCCTGTTTGCTCCGATTTTTTGTTTTTCTATCATCTGCGAAAAGTGATGTGGTCTTATGATAAGAATTGAAACTTGTGGATTCCGATCAACTTTTCTTTTTTTTTCGAACAACGACATCTTTGAATATGTATTATGTTGGAGAATCCGTGGCTTGACATACCCTTCAACGCATGTGCATAATATATGCCTTAAAGTGATTTCAAATTTCTAATGATGAGAGTCAAAGCTATCAAACACTATTTGTGTTGCTTCATATACGTGTCCTCATTTTATAATCTTATTATGCACGTTTGTGCTTTGGAGGATGTGATTATACTAGTTTCATAGTATGTGTTAATGCTAAAACTATTAGATTTGATTGTTTGACATTTAATAATGAAGCAACATATCTCGTATATATATATATATATATAATATTGATTTTGTGTGAATGTTTGCACGCAATTTAAGGATAAAGATCATATATGCAATCGATTATTGTATTTTTGTACAAATAATTAGCTCTTCATGTAATAAATGTTAGATGATTCAAATAATTTTAATTGATTAAGGAATAGCCACATCATCTTTAATTAATTAAAATTATGTATGTTCAAGAATCATATAATTAGCATTGATTGTAATCAATCATACTAATATAATAAATTCTATCCCACAAGAAGTTTTTATTATATATATGGTTAATTAGGATATAATATTAAATTATATTTTTTAATCTACCCACAAGAATTAAGAAAAGGAACGTAATTTGATAGTTCTATCATAAAGTTGCTAATAAATCTAATTGAGTAAGACTTTAGCCCACAAGCAAGTTTTATGTCACTAGATTTATAAATTTACATGGTTTACATCGGTAAACATGTTATTCTGTTTGAGTCTCAAATTTTGAGCGTGTATATTTTTCACAGTTATTCAACCTGCTAACATCTCTGATGTGAAATGTGACATTCCTGAATTAACTGGTGACAATTACAAGGTGTGGAGGGAGAGAATTCTCCTTCATTTGGGATGGATGGACATTGACTATGCCATAAGGAAGGGCGAACCACCTACTACTACCGCAACTAGTAGTTACGATGCAACATCTTTATGAAAAGGTCGATTTTCTCCGTTATGTACATAAAGACCAAGATTTCTCCTAGTATTCGTGGTTCCGTCGAGCATCATGAAAAGGTCAAAGCACTTTTGAAAGCCATTGATAAGCAATTTGTCACATCGACAAAGCTCTTTTAAGCACCTTGATTATGAAGTTTTCATCCTTGAGGCTCACTCTTTGTGAGAGGGGTCTTGTGAGCACAATATGAAAATGAGGGATATTGCATGCCCAACTTAAGACACTTGAGGTTACCATGTTTGATAGTTTCCTTGTGCACTATATATTGAACACTCTTCCACAACAATACGGTCCTTTCAAAATATCCTTTAACACACATAAAGATATATGGTCAATCAATGAACTTATGACCATGTGTGTTCGAGGAAGAAGAGGGCTTGATATAGAATCAAGTGAAGTTGCAATGGTGGCAACCGAAAGAAAATTTCAAGAGAAAGCCAAAGAGAAAGGGAAAGGCAAAATGCCTATCAAAGGGGGAATTAAGAAACCAATCAAGTGTCATTTTTGCAAGAAGAAAGGACACATAAAGAAAGATTGCCCCAAATTTAAGATTTGGCTTGAAAAGAAAAGTATGGAAATTTCATTTATCATTATGAATCTAATATGGTTGATGTTGTCTATAACAAATGGTGGATTGATTCTGGTTGTACAATCCATATTTCAAATACCTTGCGGATATCACGAAACCTAAGGAATCCAAAAATGGCGTGAGCAAAGTATCTATTGTGGAAATAAGATGCGCCTCATGTTGAAGCCAAATGGACATGCGGTTTAGTTCTAAGTCTTGGTTTTATTTTGCATTTAGAAAGGACCTTTTATATTCCAAGTTTTTCAAGGAACTTGATTTCAGTTTCGAGACTTGTACCGTTGGGTTATTCCTTTAAATTTTTGAATGGATCTTTTTATTTATATTATAAATCTAATCTTGTTGGGAATGGTACATTGTCGATGGTCTTTTCTCTATTGATTTGCAAGATGATTCTTCTCACAATGTTTTGAATGCTTGTCTTGGTATTAAAAGATGTGTTATAAACAAAAATTCCTCTAATTTGTGGCACCGAGATTGGGACACATCTCCATTGAGAGAATTAGAAGATTGGTAAAGGAAGGAGTACTAAGTACCCTGGACTTTTCGATTCTCGAGACTTGTGTGGATTGCATAAAGGGCAACCAAACCAACAAGTCCAAAAATGGTGCAAAGAGGAGCACAAACTTATTAGGAATCATACATACGGATATTTGTTGTCCGGATATGGATGCAAATAGTCCTAAATACTTTATCACCTTTATAGATGATTACTTACGATATATGTATCTCTATATGCTTCGTTCCAAAGACGAAGCTTTGGATGCTTTTAAGGTTTTTAAAGTCAAGTAGAGAAACAATGTGATAAGCAAATTAAAATTGTGAGACCGGATAGGGGTGGGGAGTATTATGGTAGATAAACGGAAAGTGGAAAGCTCCTGGTCCATTCGCGAAGTTTCTTCAAGAACATGGGATTATTGCCCAAGACACTATGCCTGGTTCTCCGGATCGAGAATGGTGCGTGAGAAAGAAAAAATCGAACTTTGATGGACATGGTAAGGAGCATGAGGAGCTCTACAAGACTTCCTCAATTCTTGTGGGTGGAAGCACTAACGGCACTGTGTGTATATATTAAACCGAGTTCCAACTAAGGTTGTCTCAAAGACTCCTTTTTGAGCTATTTAAGGGTTGAAAATCGAGTTTGCGACATATACGCATTTGGGGATGCCCGTCTCAAGTGAGAATTTATAATCCACAAGAAAAGAAACTAGACTCAAGGACTATTAGTGGGTATTTCATTGGATATGCCGAAAAGTCCAAAGGTTATAGATTCTATTGTCCATCTCATAGACTAGGATTGTGGAATCAAGAAATGCAAAATTTCTTGAGGATGACTTGATTAGTGGGAGTGATCGATTCTGAACCTAGTTCCGAAAAAGGATCACTATAAGGATCAACCTCTACTTCAAGTGATAGATTAGTCGTTGTTTACACCCCTCAAGTACATACGAGTGTAAGACAACCAAATGTTGAGATTCCACAAATTGCCAATGGTGATCCTGTAGATCAAATTGTTTATGAGGGCATCAAGATAATGTTGAGCCACTAGTCAACAACAAGTTCCTCAAAATAATGATGAAACAACGTTGAGAAAATCTACAAAGAGTCGGACATTCAACAATTTTAGTGATCATCTGGTGTATCTACAAGAAATGGACTATAATGTTGGATCCGAAAAAGATCCTAAAACATTTTCACAAGCCATGAATTCTAAGGAATCTAACTTATGGCACACCGCCATGAAGGACGAGATGGATTATATGGCATCTAACCGAGTCTGGGATCTTGTCAAGTTGCCCGATGGTGTAAAATCCATATGATGCAAATGGGTCTTTAAGACGAAGAAAGACTCACAAGAAACATTGAAAGACATAAAAACAAGACTCGTTGCCAAAGGGTTCACTTAAAGAGAAGGAATTGATTACACGGATACATTTTCTCATGTGTCTAAGAAAGATTCTCTTCGAGTGGTTATGGCACCGTAGCTCACTTTGATTTTGAGCTAAATCAAATGGATGTGAAAACGACATTCTCGGTGGTGATCTAGAGGAAGATGTTTATATGAAACAACCTGAAGGATTCTCCTCTAGAAACAATGAGCATTTAGTCCAAGCTTAATAAGTCCATATACGGATTAAAACAAGCGTCCCGCCAATGGTATTTGAAATTCCATGAAGTTATTACTTCATTTGGCTTTGAAGAGAACATCATGGATCAATGTATATACTAAAGGATCAGTGGGAGTAAGATTTATTTTCTTGTTTTATACGTGGATGATATTCTCGCTTGTAACAAATGATAAGGGTTTGCTATGTGAGGTGGAACAATTTCCTCAAAGAACTTTGATATGAAAGATATGGGAGAGGCATCTTATGTCATTAGCATTAAGATCCATAGAGAAAGATCTCGAGGCATATTAGGTTTGTCTCAAGAGACCTATATCAACAAAGTATTAGAGAGTTTAACATGAAAAATTGTTCACCAAGTGTAGCACCTATTGTCAAGGGTGATAAACTTGACTTGAGTCAATGTCCCAAAAATGATTTGGAACGGGAACACATGAAAAACATTCCACATGCTTCGCGATTGGAAGCTTTACGTATGCTCGGGTATGCAGTAGACTGATATCGCATATGTTATTGGAGTGTTAAGCGGATATCGAGTAACCCGGTATTGATCAATGAAAGCTGCAAAGAAAGTGATGAGATATCTTCAAGGTACAAAGGATTACATTCTCATATATAGTATCGAATTGATAATCTGGAGGTGATTGGCTACTTCGATTCGGACTACGCCGATCGCATTGATTCACGAAAATCAACATCAGGTTATATTTTCATGCTAGCTAGTGGAGTTGTATCTTGGAGAAGTGCAAAGCAGACCTTAACTGCTACTTCCACCATGGAGGCCGAGTTCGTATCTTGTTTTGAGGCCACCTCGCATAGAGTTTGGTTGCGGAGTTTCATATCCGGGCTTAGAGTTGTGAACTCTATTTCTGGCCATTGAGGTTGTCTTGTGATAATTCAAATTTGTTGTATTTATGGCTAAGAATAATAAGAGAGGAAGTCGAAGTAAGCATATCGACACCAAGTATTTAACCATAAGAGAACATGTTAAGGAAAATAAAGTGATCATCGAACACATTAGCACTGGATTAATTATTGCTGATCCTTTGATTAAGGGCATGCCACCAAAGAATTTCAAGGATCATGTAGAAAGAATGGGACTTAGTTCCATATTGTAATCTTTCATTGTACGCACATTTTACTTAATGAAACTCTTATTTATTTCGATGTTTCTCATATAGTTGTGCACTTTATTTTTGTTTATTCGAGAAATATCATTAAGTTTGGACCTAGAATAAACATGAGGTTTATTCATTAAGTTTAACATAGCTGGTTCTGGAGAATATAGTGCAATGTGATACATGGAAGATAATACTCACCTATTAGAGGACCTATGGCCATGATTTGTGTACTTGTTTCCTATTAAGGTGCATTGTAAAATATTAGACCAAGTGGGAGAATGTAAGATTATTTCCTTTTAGATTAGGGAAAATCATATTGATATTTTTTTCCATATATGGTCTATATCATTTCCATATTTGATTGGCACAAATCTTGGCTAATTATACCAATAATCATGAAAGATTCTTTCCAATTTGTAGGATCTCTTGATGGGCGAGATCATCTATAAATTGGTATTCGAGGTCCCTAAGCCTGCTCACATTTTAGAAAATGAATTCCATTATCATGCGAGAGCAAGTGGCTTAGAAGAACTCTCGGAATCACGAAGAAATCAATTCTCAAGTATCATCAAAGAACTAGCAATGGCTGGAGGTAATTCGATCTCATTTTGCTTCCACTTTCTCGTATTCATTATGGTTAGAATACGATTTTGTATTATGTGATTTATTTTACATTTGGTATCAAAGCGTTTCATACCTACGCTTTGCTTTGGTGTTTTCCCATGTTTGCTCCGTTTTTGTTTTTCTATCACCGCTGCGAAAAGTGATGTGGTCTTATGATAAGAATTGAAACTTGTGGATTCGATAAAACTTATTCGACCGGTGGGATCGATCGAGATAGTTGAAGCATTGGCATGTCAAGAAGGCTTGTTGATGGCGAAATAGAGAAGCATTCGAAAGATAATAGTGGAGACTAACAACACCACCCTTTTCTACAAGTTGCGGAGTCAAACCGAAGACTTATCATATTTCAGAAATATTATAGCGGACATCCTCGATCCTTTTTTGCATTTTGATGCTGTTATTTCTTGTTTTATTAGACATTCGGGTAATTTTGTGGTCCATCATTTATCTCGTTTTGCTTTTCATTTTGGTTGTAATGAGTCACTGATTGGGGCTATCCTTGACCAATTGATGGACATCGTTTTACCGGAGATGATCTCCTAATATATTTGCTGCCTTTTTCCCTCAAAAAAATCTTTACATTTTCTTTGCCTTATACTCAATGGCTACTTCCCACACCGGTGGCGAGAGTGCATTGTTGGCGGTTAATTTGTGCCCAAATTTTATGGATAAGGCAACAACGAAATCGAGACTATGATATTGAAGAAAGATTTCAATTATGTGTGATAACACAAGTGCTATTGCAATCACTTAGAATCCAATATTGCATTCAAGAACAAAGCACATTGATGTCGTATTATTTTATAAGAGATCATGTTGTGAAAAGACATCACATTGGAATACATTTCAATTGAGAAGCAATTAGTGATATATTCACAAAGCCATTATGTGAATCAAGATTTGAAGAACTTAAGAATGAGCTTGGATTGATTGAGTTGTGCTAGAAAGCTCGAGAAGACACATTCAACAGAGTTTAAGATGGGAAAATTTGATATCATAAGAGTTCCACTCTCGGTTCAAGAAAATTATTCCATGGCTCATTCATAATATAACTCTTAAAATGCCATGACGATCCTAGTATTCATTTGTGATATTAAGATTTTACTTAGAGGTTAATTTAGGGGTTATTTAGCCTTTTAGGGGATAAATTAGGGGCTAGTTATTTTAGGGGCTAAATTTAGGTTTAGGGGGTAGGATTACTTAGTGTGTATATATATATATATACATATATAGGTATAGGATCATATGTGGCAAGCTCCTTAATATGTGGCGGTGTGGACAGATCTAGACCGTTAATAGGTTTAATCCAAAGGCCTGATTTTTTTCGTTTTAAAAAAAAAAATTGAAATCGCCCATTTAAGGGCAAATTACAAACAAAGAAGTAACGTCGATTTGGTAATCGCCCACATTTTCCTTTTTTTTTGGGAATCAATCACCAAATCACTGTACTTTGGTATGGTATTTTCTCCAAAAATTCAAAAAGATTTCCTCCTCCCAAATAAACCCACTCTCACACGTCTCCACCATCTTCATCCCTCACAAAATTCCCTCTTACACACGCCGCACCACAAAATTCCTCTGCAAAAATCGATTTTTTTTGGTCCGGTTTTTTTCCATGATTTCTAAAAGATTTCGCCCCCCCACAAACACCCACTCTCACACATATCCAACATCTTGGTAAGACTCTTTTATATTTTTCGATTTCTCTTGTGTACGGCGAACTCGGTTGGGCTTTGTATCTCTAATAAGCTTCAGAAATCTACATTAAGGTAAGACTCTGTTTACATTTTTTCGATTTCTTGGTTTTTTAGGTCACGATGCAAAGGGTTTTTACCTAATTCATACAACATTTTTATATCAATTGAAGATGACTATTTGTGGAATTTCTTCATTTTGTTGACCTAGTTGTAGGACACATTTATTTTTTTATATTTTGAATTTTCTAGGGTTTCACATTCGATTTTTCTGAGACGCATTTTGGTGTTTGGTTATGTGGAATTATATCATTTAATGTAATGGGTTGCATATACAATTGATGTTTAAATAGTATTAGTTTAGGTACGGTTAGAGTACAATCGATTGCACAATTAGTTTAGATGTTGTATTCTCTTTGCTACATCGCATAATTAGTATAGTTCATGCACACTGTGTAATGTTCATAGATGTTTCTCACTTCCAAAGTTAAATGGCACGAGGAAACAGTAAGAGACCTGCATCCCTAGGGCCGAGCGAGGGTGCGAGTGATGGTAATCAGAGCCTAGAGGTCAAAGACCACAAAATCTGCTTTGAAAGCCTCGATGCCCAAACTGAGGAGAAGATCCTGGCCCAAACCGAAAAATTGTAGCTTATATTTTTTTGGCTCATTTTGTTTTATTGTACCCGTGGAAATAAATTGATGAAAACTTAGCTATAAGTTGGTATACATTTAGTAAATAGTTGGTATACAATTAGTTCAGTTGTTTTTATTTTAATTGTGGATATGAATTGATGAAAACTTAGCTATAGAATGGTATACAGTTAGGCAATTGTTGGTATACAGTTAGTTTCTATGCGACACGCTGCATCCTTTTTCTTTTTTTGGTTGACTTGTTTGATGTTAACATCATTTTTTTTGTAATTTTATTTTATGTGTTTTTCGGTTGGATCGAGCAAATGCGATAATGTTGAAAAATCTGCATATTTGTACACCAAACCACCAAATGTATATACAAAATAATTTTCAAAATATAAAATATTGGCAATATTAGTATACAATATTCTCAATTAAACATCTAACAATGCACTCATCAATACTTATATTATTACCAAATATTGGACAAGTATATACCCAAATATAATTTCAGGATATCGTAATGAAATTATTTTTATACCATATTTTTAAGGTTATAAAGCAATCGAAGTCTGCATATGTATACACCAAAATATGCTTCCAATGTACAATATTGTCAATATTTTTATACCAACTTAAGTACGGTGTTTAGTCTAAAATAAACATCCAAACACGCCATATTTCATGTTATATTAGCACCAAAATATGCATATCTATACACGAAATAATGCGTCCAGAGCACAATATTATAAACATTTGTACACCAAAATATTGCGTCAATGAAGAGTGAGAATACGTTTTTTTCCTCATTATTAGGCGCATTCATTATGAAAATCGATATTGAATATATCCATTGATTTTAGGAAAGTAAATATGGTATTATTTTTACACCATTTTGATAGTTACCGATTAGTACCAAAATATGCATATCTAGACACGAAATAATGCGTCCAGCACAATATTATAAACATTTGTACACCAAAATATTGAAGAGTGAGTATCCATTTTTTTCCTCATTATTAGGCGTATCTCATTATGAAAATATGATATTGAATATATCCATTGATTTTAGGAAAGTAAATATGGTATTATTTTTACACCATTTTGATAGTTCTTGATTAGCACCAAAATATGCATATCTATACACGAAATAATGCGTCCAGAGCACAATATTATAAATATTTGTACACCAAAATATTGCGTCAATGAAGAGTTAGAATCCGTTTTTTTCCTCATTATTAGGTGTATCTCATTATGGAAATCGATATTGAATATATCCCTTGATTTTAGGAAAGTAATTATGGTATTATTTTTACACCATTTTGATAGTTACCGATTTGCCCTTTTACACATAAAATAAATGAAAAATGGTGTATTTTTAGGCCTAATCAACCATTGATTGAATAGGATGGATGGATAAGATATGTCCACACCGCCACATGGTAAGAGGTCGCCACATGAGATCCTATCCCTACACACACACACACACACACACACACACATATATATATATATATATATATATATTCATAACTTCAAACGAATTTTACACCAAATTTCAAATAATTATAAGGTAATAACATTTTTCTACTTGTTATTCAAGTTTCCTATATATATATATATATATATATATATATATATAGGAGGAGGGGGTATATAGGACCCCTATTATATGAGTACATAGGACCAAATCCAGACCACAGATCTACCTATTTCAATGGCTATTATTAATTCTGATTAATGTTAATAAAATATATGGTAAAGTCAAAATGAGAGCAAATATTAGTCCACATAAAAATAAGGGATTGGCTAAATCTAGCAAATCCCATAAAAAATAGGGGAGTTACCCACAATTGGTAGCATCATTCATTCAACCCATTCCGTGTAGTTGATTTCCAAACAAATTTGATAATATGTTTCCTTAACAAATTAGTAAATATTACGCAATGACTTTGAGTTAATATTTGTTTGGAAATCAACTACACACGGCGAGGATGGAGAGCATGTGATTTAGTGTTTGGTATTTAAACTAAGCGAGTGCATTTGAATGGGATTTGGATTCTAAATCACTATATATTTTGGGAAATTCTTTCAACTTTAGCCACCACTCCATGTGCTAAATCTAGTAAATCCCATGAAATTTCGTCATTTCCATTTTTTTTTTAAAAAATTGCTTGATATGGTCGAATGTTTGCTTATATGTGCTTAAATACTTGCTCGCACGTATGCAAAATGTTGCTTAGTTTTTCTTGTGTTTTAAACTCTCACATTAATAATAGTTTGTTTGATAAGAACTATCACGTTATGCAAAAATAAAAAACTTATACTTATATGGACTCCCATTCATTCAATCGTTGACGGTTTTTCAATCCAAAAATTTGCTTGAGTGATACAAAAATGTTGCTTATGCATGCACGAATACTTGCTTATATGTATTCAAATTTTTTATTACGTCCTCATTTGTTCTAACCCAAGATTTGCTTAGCTATGACTAAACGTTTGCTTACATGTGCATAACTATATGCTTATGTATATTTTAAATATTGCTTAATTATTTATTTTGTTTGAATCGGTTGGGATTGCACATGTGCCGTAGCAAAATGGATTGAAATAACATCGGATTCATCTCCGAACCGGATACCGAGAATGCGAAGAAAATATGACTCCAAAAGAAGGAATGAATTTTGATAATGTCTACAACAGAATACCATTTTAAAAACGATTCTTAATAAATAAAAAAACATGTGTTCTATAATATGTTGTGACTTGCTTATTTATTTGTTTAATACTTTTACTCACATATTATAAATTGCCTATGTGTGGTTATTGTAATGCTTATTACTACTATGTACTTAGCTTATTTGTGATCATTGTAGTGCTTTTCGAGCAAATAATTCAATATTTTTGCAAAATTTGGTTACTATAGTCCCATATGTTCAATTGCTTATTTGTGCGTAAAGTATTGCTTGTGAAAGAATGTTATGGTGCTTATAAAACAATTGAATTATGCTTACAATACCATCAAACCATGAAAATAATTGCTTACAAAGTAATTGAATTCTGCTTACAAAGCAATTGAATTTTGCTTACAAGACAACCGATTACACAAAGCAATTGAATTAACTACGATATCTAAAAACCATGAAAATAAATACAACACTAACTAGAAATATTTCTATATCAACTACGCATGTATGTCAAAACCAACCATATTTAAAATGGCTATAAAATACTACAATATTCAATATTTTGATCAAAAGTATGAAACAACAACGTTTCATTGTGATCCTAACTCGATTTAGCAAACTCCTTTGCCCGTCCTAAACCGACTCCCTCTCTTTCGTTCATTACATTTTTGTCATTTCCAACGAGAAAATCTATCCAAGAAAAAAAGATACTAGTCATTTATATAAAGCATTTATTAACAAACAAAGTATTTATAAGCATAAAAACCAACCAAACATAAGCCTAATATACCACATGTATAAGCGAGAAAACAAACTATAGATGGGCATAATTATCAACAACAATAAGCGGCGTGAAAAACATCAACAAGCAATCCCCCTGACCTTAGAAAAAAAACATGGCAATACTAATTACCCCTAATTTGAGAGCATAATATAAAACATAGATAAGCAAAATATAAAACATACATAAGTATAATTATCAACAACAATAAGCGGTTGAATGCCTCGTTAAGAAATCTCCTGTCTCGCCAACTTTGTTTTTTTCAACTAGTAAAATCATTAAATAAAAAATAACAAAACCCACAACAGATAAGCATTATGCATTTAGAAGAACATAGATAAGCATTATTACGAAAATCAATAAGCATTTGCACATACTTAAACAAAAACATGATCTATTTAAACCATATTTCCCAAAATTTTATCGTGTTGTACAAAAACTAAAACCCAAAACACAATAATTTACGTCATTGAAACCGGAGAATTTTAAATACCCAAAACTTAAAACTAAGATCAATACCATATCAATATCCTACAAAATGCAACAATACACCCTAACAACCAACAAAAAAAGAAAATCACAATTATTTATGGTTCTATGTTTTTCAAAACAACAACAATAAAAACAATTACAAAAAAACAGAAATATAGCCATTGTCAAATGCTTGAGCAAAATCACTTCACCAAGAAATTCCCTAAAAAATGATGAAATAATAAGAAAAAATCAATTGCTTCACCTACAATGTGGGCGTCGATTTGCTGTCGCAAGATTTCTTCCGATGGGTTTTTCACAAAGATGTTGAGAAATCTTAACACATATCGATGGAAATACTCTTCCTGTGGGGTTTTTCAATATAGCTATGGAGATTGGAGTTTTCATGAGATTGGGGTTTTTCTCCAAAATATGGAGACGTGTGAAAATATTTGGAAGAGAAAAGATTTAGAAGAGAAAAGCAAGAGAAAAGATTTGGACGAGAAGACGTGTGAAAACCGTTAAAATAAATTGTAGCAATGTGAAAAGACACTACCAAAAATAACTTTCCCTTAATAACTGATATAAGTTGTATTTACCAAAAATCCTTTTCTCCAATAATTAACCATTATAAAATGATAAAAAAACTATTTAATCTAGACCATTTAAAAATTAAATCAACGCTCCATTTTGGTCTCACATACTCACATAACTTATGTGGACTCACCAAATCCAAATCCAATATATATATATATATATATATATATATATATTTATGGTTAGGATCAAATATGGTAGAGGGCTTACCGTGTGGCGGTATGGATTAATCCAATCCATCCACGCTTTTCTTCAATGGTCCGGTTGCTATTAAAAATAAGCGATTTATCAATTAATTAATAGGTGGAAAGGGCATAATAGTAACTAGAAAAATACCATAAATCACGCTCCTACAAGCAAGGGATTGATAAATATCACATTTCCATAAATCAATTGTGCACCATTTTAATTGTTGAACTGTACCATTTAATAATCGACTATACACCATTTTATGTCTAACAATGCATCATTGTATAACTAATTGTACACCATTCAATCCAAGCGATTTTTATGGGATTTGATTTTACAATTGTTCCCCTTTTCATTTAATTTTGGTTTACTCACAATGGTGTACAATTAGTTATACAATGATGCATTGTTAGATATAAAATGGTGCATCGATTATTAAATGGTGAACATTTCATCTATTATAATGGTGCATAATTGATTATGGAAACATGATCTTTATCACATCCCGATTGTAGGCGTCATCATGAGAATGTGGTTACATCTTTATAGGGTTTTTAGATGATGTACAATTATTTATACAATGATGCACTGTTAGATATAAAACGGTGCACAATTAAGTTATTAAATGGGAAGATGGTTACACCATTTTGTCTTTATAGTTCCTTTAGATGATTTACAATTAGTTATATAATGATGCACTGTTAGATATAAAATAGTGTACACTTCAACTATTAAAACAGTGCACAATTTCAGTTATGGAAACGTGATATTAATCAATCCCTTGATTGTAGGGCGTGATTTATGGTATTTTATTAGTTACTATTATGCCTTTTTCACCTATTAATTAATTGATAAATCGATTATTTTTAATAGCAATTTGGACCATTGAATAAAATGTGTGGATATATGAGATCAATCAACACCGCCACAGTAAGAGGCTGCCACACGAGATCCCATCCCAATATATATATATATATATATATATAATTCCCAATTCACAAGCTTTCTTTCAATATTTTGTTTTTGCAAATTATTTTATTAATTAGTTCGATTTATTAAAATCACATATTAATTATATATTTTTATTTAATGTAGAAAACGAAGGGTCGAGGACTAGGACTTTTATTGTTTGTTTTTCTACATCGAATATCTCAATTACTAATGTAGAGATTTTCACTACAACATAAATGATGTTAGGTAACACCCCAAAAAATATTACCAAATGGCCATAAAATGGTACTATAGACAATATGTAGCACTTTTATTGTGTTGTACTTGCCCTTTGCCTATAGTCCAAGGTATCACTTTTATTAGCTTTTAGTGACACCTTTTCTAAGTGTTACATTAAGTTCTCTATTGGTAACACTTTGAAGCAATATTTCTAAAGTGTTACTTATGAATCTTATGTAACACTTTTTGTAATACTTTAAAAAAGATACTTCTACAATGTTACATATGAATCTTATGTAAGACTTATTTTGGGCACTTCGTAGAAATACTTTTTTTTATGCCACCAAGTAGATTTGAACCCACAACATGTTATGTGTGGAAATGACAAATTGCCACTAAGCTAAGTTGCTTCTTATTACAACTTTTGCTTTGTTTTATATATACACAAACACACACACACATATATATATTAAAATTGTATAAAAATTATATTATATTTTATATAATAAAGATTATATTATATAATATATGTATTAAATTATATTATACACTCGTATATATCAAATTTTATATTATATAGTATATAGTTTGAAATCATATTATGTTATATATTAAAGGGCACAAAAAATTAAAAATATTAAAAATATATAAAATGAATTTATCGATTGATCAATATTCAATCGGTAAAGATAAAAAAATATATAAAAATATGAAATTAATTTACCGACAGATAAAAAAAGTTCTAACAATAAAAAACTTAAATAATAAATAAATAATAAAAATAATTTACCGACGGAAAATATTCTTAAGTAATTACCGATAACATCAATTTTCATTGGTAATTATTTTTGAAAAAAAAGTGGAAAAATAAAAAATGTTAACAATAAAATTGGTCTCCGTTAGTAAAAATTAAAAAATAAATAATAATAATAATAAATTATATACATGAGCATTTTCCATAGGTATTACGACGAAATTAATTACCTCCGTAAAACAAAAAGCAAAACTAAAATACTTTATAAAAGAAAACAAAAATTCACTTAAAAAAATAGAGTACATGATGTCTACAATTTTTAGGTTTGGTGATTTTTTTCTCTTCACCTATTTTGTGACATAAATTAATTATATAAATCATTGATATGATTTAATGATAGTTAAATAATTTTGTGTTACTAAAATATAGTCTAAAAGTATTATAATTAAAAATATAGTGTTGCCAAGAGTGTTTTTTGAATTAAGTGATACTTATTTGCGTTACAAAAGAAATAACAACAAAAGTGAGAATTAAAAGTGTTACTTATTTAAAAGTATTACATATAAGCGTTACATATTGATAAAGTGCTACAAAAGTGTTACATAAATATTGTAATGTAAAAAAGTGTTACAAACACGTGTTACACATGTACCTATGTAAATAGTGCTACAAAATTTATGTTACGTAATGCCGTTTATGTTGTAGTGTTTTATATTATTTGTCTTTATTTAATGTTCAATGATTATACTTCATTGATTGCAATATATGTCAAGTGGAAATAAATTCATATAAGTCGGGGGCCATGAAAAGGGTCCGGGATCAAACGTATCTTCGGCGTGAACCCGCAATGCTATATGCGAATCGCAAGTCGATGGAAAAAGGAAATTAATGAATTTATTATTATAATTATGTAATTGTTTTTCATGTTATATTAAATATTGACAGATATATCCCTCTTGAGCGAGATGAAGCTCACCCTATTATTATCATGACTTTTCGTTGAGAAATCCGAAGAAGATATGATGTTATGGATGGTGGAATAAATCATGCTATATTTATATTTTAAATAATTATGATCAAACTAAATTTGGATTTATGTCTTTAATCTTTTTCCTGGTTTATGCTTAGGATAATTGTTGGATATTTAATATGGAAGATGTATTATTATTATTATTATTATTATTATTATTATTATTATTATTATTCTTTTTCTTAAGAATTAAAAATTCTAAATCGACTTTTTTGATAATTATTGGGATCACTTTAATATATAAACTAGTTTTTAACTTTGTGCGTGCAATACGGTGTTGCGTGTTGGATTAAATAAATTGAATGCATATGAGATATAAAATATAGATATAATAAAAACTATATAATACGTATTTGAAAAAATCATGTTCGATTACTACAAATAAAATTTACAAATTTTGGAATACTTTTTATACACAACATTATTCGTTTGGTTGGCATTCGATGTATCATCGCTACAAACTAATATTTTTATACCGCTTACGATTGGTTACTCATGAGACTCAGATCATATAATTGGCCATGGCTAAAAACAGGATTCTTTAGATAAAGACCACATGAGAGAGAGAATGTCCTTGACTTTTGTTTATTGTTATGACATATCAAACGATAAGAGAAAATTGTCTTCGCCGAACTTGAAGGAAATGCGAGGTAAGACGGAGTGAGTATCATTCGTGGAATCAAAACTTTATGATCGGCATTAGCTCTGTGAGAAATTTAGATTCAAGCATATGTTTGTCAAGCCTCGTAATTACCAACATCATACCGTTGCATAACCCATAGAATGGTCATGTTCCTCGGGAGGGTAACATGAGTGCCAACCTTTAAATGCAATTCATGATTAGGGACACCGAGCATCTTATCCCATTTAAGAATTCCGGTGTGTGCGGATCATGTAAGAAGTCAACATTTGCATCGAATTTGCAAGTCTTATCGGAGCTCAAATAAGTATGACCTTCGGATAAGTTCAAGGAAGTCATATATTGATTTATAGACTCAACATATCAAGGGTAAAATACCATTATACAATTAAATATTATCTATTACATACAATTGTATTTGAATTACAGAAAAATCAGTATATAATATATAAGTATTATTTTATATGTATATTCAAATTATAAAAAAATACAATATATTATAGTAAATTAATTTTTTTAATAATTATTGTTTCAAAATTAAATTAAAAGAAATTATAATATCAGATTTATGTTAACATAATAGCCCAAAATCCATGTGCCCAGAAGTTTAATTCCAAATCCAATTACAACATTAAAAAAAAAAAAGCTCCAATTACATAATTATTTAGTCCAAAAATATAAAGATGCTAATACTTATCCGAGCTACACGTGTTCAACATCATTTTTTAATCAAGACACGTCAATTTAAGGAACGATTAAAAAATAGTATTATTTTTGTTTATTCGAAGACGTATTGCATCTGTATATGATTTTTGCTTGGAAAAAAATATTTTCAGTAATTTTTCTTACATATGTAAAACCATATGTAATTTTGTGTATTTGCATGTTCAAAGTTTTTTTTTTTGGTGTTGTGTTTTTGTTAATAGTGTTTCTGTGGAAGTAATTTTTCAGATTCCATTTGATCTGCTGGCTATTTGAAATATAAATATCAATATCATTTTCTTATATAAAAAATAATTCTCAATTTGATGTGTTTTTGGAAAAATTTCATCTTTATAATCCGGATAATTCCTCAGATCTAAAGAACATGGCTTCTCAGAATATTCATTATAAGGGTAAGTAGGATTTATTTTTTATTCATTAATTTTAAAGTTTAAATTGATTATTAATGATATTTATTAGTCTGCTCTGTATTTTATTTATATTTCAAGAGTACTCACTCTCTGGGATTTGTTGCTCTTAGCTTAAAAGATATATATTTATTTTGGAAAATGATTTTCATACATATGTAAAACCATCTGTTACATGCGTGTTTTTGCGTTTAATAAATTTGTAAACTTTATA
>JABTTQ020003369.1:0-125560 GCA_016081115.2 Rehmannia glutinosa | reverse complement strand
GACTTATGAAGGTTCCATCCTTCAGCTGTTTCACTTCAGAGTCCAAGAAGTTAAACGCCAGTTTCTCTGGATTGCTCATTTCAAATTTACTTTGCAGAGGTTTGGCACCTTTCACACAGCCTGTTTGTAGATCCAAAGATGATGTCATCCACATATATTTGAACAAGCAAGATACTCTTTTTTTTTGTCTTGAATTCTTAAAAGTGTTCTATCTACTTTTCCTTTTGTGAATCCATTTTCGATTAGAATTGTGACAAGGTATCATACCATGCCCTGCAGGTGCCTGCCTTGAATCCATACAGGGCTTTCTTGAGTTTGTATACCTTATCTCCAAGAGTCTTCTGCCAAATCCTGGAGGTTGTTCAACATACACTTCTTCTTCCAATAAACCATTTAGGAATGCACTTTTTACATCCATCTCTGATATACAATGAAATTCTTTGAGAGTCTGCATAGGCAAGAAACATCCTTATAGCTTCCAATCTTAAGCTACAGGGGCAAATGTTTCATCAAAATCTATCCCTTCTTTCTTGGCAATATCCTTTGCTACTAGTCTTGCTTTGTTTACCACGTAACCTTCTCCTCGTCATCTTATTTCTCAACACCCATTTGGTGCCAATAACATTTTGATGATGCGTCTTTGCACTAATTCCCATACTTTATTTCTTTCAAACTGATTCACCTTCTTCTTGCATAGCTTGAATCCAATGTGTGTCGTCCAATGCTTGTGACACGCTTTGGCTCTATTTAGATGAAGCATGTGAACATAGCTTCTTGTTGAGTTCTCGATCTTGTTTTGACACCTTCTTTATATCTCCAATGACAAGTTCTGTGGATGATCTCAGCCATCTTACATCAAAGTGGGAGTAAGTTAGCTGATCTGGGACACGACTTATGCACGTGTTGCCGTTGGGTCGCCTCTCTCGTAATCACTCACCCGCAAATTCTCCAATTGCTTTTGAGATTCAAATAGCCTCATCTTCTTCAAATTGATAATTCCAAATTTGACTTTTCAAAGATAAGGATTCTTCAGATGGTCGATGATTCAATCGACTTGACTCTTCAATGTCTTCTCCATTTACATTTGGCTCATCGAATATTACATGAATGGATTCTTCAGAACCATAGTTCTTTTGTTGAGTATCCTCTGAGCCTTCTTTCACCGAGTATCCTAAGAAGATACCTTCATCGCTTTAGCATCAAAAGCCTTTAGGTTGTCTTTGCCATTATTGTGGATGAAGCATTTACATCCAAATATTCTCAAATATGCAACATTTGGTTTTCTTCCACCGGATCTCACAGGAGTCTTTTGTCACCGTCTATTTATCATACATCCGTTTTGGGTGTAGCAAGTTGTGTTGATCGCTTTCCACCCAAAATCTTTTTGGTAACCCGTCACTAATATGGTCCTTGTCACGCTTCTTTGAGGGTTCTGCTCCTTCTTTCGCAACTCCATTCTCACAAGTGGAGTCCTTGCTGCCGATAGTTCATGACCAATGCCATTCTCAATACAAGACGAGTTATTATTCCATCGACAAACTCGCCTCCTCTATCCGATCTTATTTTGATAATGGTTTGACTTTTCTCTTTAATCCTCTTCATCACCGTGGGTAGTTTTTGTAGAGTTTCTTTCTTTTTACACATGAATGTCCATGTATATCTTGAAAGTAGTCATCTACTACCACCAAGGTGTATTTCTTTCCACTTATGCTGGCCGTTCCACTGGGCCAAATAGATCCATATGAAGTAGATGCAATATTCTTGTTGAGATGGGCATGTCTTTTCTTTGAATGACGACTTGATTTGTTTTCCCCTTCGACATGCGTCACATATACTCTCCTTCAGTATAATCGAAATCCGAAGTCCTTCTACAAGATTACTTCCTGCAAGCTTGTTAATTGTTTTGAAATTCGCATGACTCATCTTTTGTGCCACAAACCCAACTTGATTCACCGGCCTTTGCCAAAGGCATGTGTGTTGGGTGTTGCGGTTTGACCAATCCACTACATACATATTTTTCTCTGCCTTCACATCCTTTGCAAAGACAACTTCATTTGATTCAATATCTTTGATTTGGCATATTCCCATGTTGAATCCAACGTTGTAGCCCTTTGTCACAGTTGATCGATGCTTAGCAGTTGAAGTTGAGTCCTTCAACATATGCAACGCTCCGTGATTTCTAATCCATTCCTCTTGATGGATCCAATGCCTCTTATTTCGCCAGAGCTTCATTTCCACCAAATATGACTTTTGCTCCTTTAACTTCCTTGAATTTTGAGATTTTTCTTATTTCCTCATATGTCTAGAATGTACCACTATCCATGTACCAGGTTCCTTATGACTTAGTTGTTCCTTGAACCCGCAATCAAGGAAATTAAGTTTTAGGTACCATACTTGTCCTGGTCCTAGGGGTTAGAGTTGTAAGATGATCCAACCAACCTATAGCCAAATGATTTGACTTAGGGATTGCCATCTATCGCATGCCATAATCATATTAATCCTGCAAATTGCTTGGGGATTCTAGGTTCATACATCCTGTCTTTTGTCCGTATGCTGCATATGTGTTTTAGCAATTGCCTTTCTTGGGTAGTTGTGGTGTCTTTGAGTGTGATGCCTAGGTGCATAGTGTGTCGATGAAAGCTCTTATGCTTTTGGAATGGCCTTTGTTGAGTTCTAGGCCTTTGCCATTTGGGCTTATATTCCATAAGTCTATGCCGATAGTTCACATTATTCCAATCACTTGGCTTGGATATTTTCTACCATTCCCATCATATGTATTTCTTTTTATGGATTTTTTGGGATTTTTGGTAGCTCGCTTCTTTTTACAGAGTATTTTCTCGCTTAGGAGTTTGCCGAGGACTCGGCTAATCTCTTCTCAATTGTCCTTTCAAAGACACTCAATCAAGTTAGGAGTTTTGAAGATTTAAGTACTAAAAGACTTTGAAAAGTTTGAGATCTAGTTCAAGAACCGGTTGACGGATGGTTCAATGAACCAACTCGCTCTGATACCACTGTAGGTCCCAAGGGGGTGTAAGTGTAAGGTTTAGAAGGGGGGTTGAATAAACTTTACCAAATTTTCGATTTAGTCCTTTAAATATGGCTGAGTTGATTCTTCACAAATTGTCCTCGATGGATAATGATTTAGTCAATCAAGAGAGTTAGTCTCTCAAATGTGACTCAACCGAGTTGTTGATGGAATAACTCACCAAGTTGACTCTAAATTAACTCAATTGTGGTTTTGTTTTCAATGAAGACTTAACACCCTTAAGTTTGATTAAGTAAGAGTTTAGTCTTTGGGTTTAGTACTTGTATTATCAAATGGATAGCAAATTTATCAAAGATATATAAGCGCTTAAAAATGCGGAATTAAAATGTTGAAATGTAAATGACACAAGAAAATTTTTATAGAGGTTCGAAGATGGGGTAATTCTTCTACTCCTCTCTCTTCTCCAACTCCTGGAGGAATCCACTAGGTAATGATCGGAGTTTACAAAGTGGTAATGTTCCAGACACAAGTTTTGATCACACACCGACTTGATCCTTTGGGACTCGACCGAGACGCCTTGATCACTCACCAAGCTTCTCGTGACAACCTCTTCTTCTTCACAGGCCGCTTTGCTACTATAGCTCACTTGCTCAAGCTCTTTTGGATTTGATCACGAAGCCCTCCAAAAGCTTAAGACTTGGTTCGACCTTGAACCTTCCTACAATCCTTCGTGGAATGTAGACCCCTTTTCTTCAAAAGTTTCCTCTTCAACTCGATTGAAGTTCTCTTCCTTCACAGTGAGTGTTGGATTGATGTACTTCGTGAATGTAGGCTTGAGGATTAATCAATTATTTGAGAGTATTTCTCGTTATAGTTTAAATGATTTCTTGAATGTTCGTGGTTCAGTCACCCTCTCTCGTAGTCATTCCTCACCTTTTATATGATCTTTCAAAAATTTGCCCGTTGAAGAGATAGGCTTATTTTTGAAAGTCACTTGGTCGTTAGCTTGTCTTGTTGTAGTCCTTGAATTGCCATTTCCTCGTATGAATTGTTTCTTTCACCTTTTCGCAGTTCCTCGACACCTGTGTAGTGCTTCCCATTGTTCATTCCATTTGCACGCTTCCGTGGGATCGAGCACTTCAAGAAAGGTGGTATGGAGATATTACTTGTTTAAGTAATTTCTTGATTTCGCAAACGGATCTTTTTACGCTTATCTCGACTTGACCGCATTTCTTTGCTTTCCCCAGTGACTTGAGTCGCTTCCAATCATTGGATGACTCTTCTCCGTCACTTCAACTTGAGACTTGGCTTTTCTTGAGTTGACTTGGCTGATGTTTTACTCACCGCATCTCACCGCTTCTACAAAGAGAGTTCCCCGTCTACTCTTCTTTGCCATACTCGCTTTGTCTCAGCAAATGAGTCTTCCTTCAAGTCTTCATTGTCTTTTCGCATGTTAGGGGCGTAGTCGACTTTAACCTCGCCTTGGCCAACTCTATTTATTACAATGCATTTTACAACAAGAATTGGGGTGCCAACTTTCTATTCTAAGTTTTACATGGCATTCATCAAAATCTAAACAATAAAATTCCTAACACTATGAAGTTGAAGAAAAGGAAATTCCAATCATGTGTGATAACACAAGTGCAATTGCAATCACTCAAAATCCGTGTTGCACTCAAGAACAAAGCATATCGATGTCGTATCACTTCATAAGAGATCATGTTGAAAAGAAGGACATCACCTTGAATATATTTCAACCGATAAATTCATTAGGCGACATATTCACAAAAACCATCATGTGAGTCAAGATTTGAAGAACTCAAGCATGAGTTAGGTTAATTGAGCCGAGTTGACACTCGAAGACTCAAAGAAAAGAAATGAAGCACGAAAAGAGTGAACTCTCAAATCAAGTGAATCACCATAGTCGGAAAGACAACAGCACTAGTTAGCGGACAAAACTGAAGTCACTGAAGAATCAAGAAGAAGAGTCAAATCACTATGTTAAGCCGAGTCATTTATGAGCAAAGGACAAAAACGCAATGCTTTTTACTAAGCGAATGTTTTTAAGAATGACATCAACATAATGATGATGTGTATAGGCAAAAGCTGCACACCAAGCTTATGATTGATATAAATGCTACCGCATTAAATACGAGACATTAAATGCTAATCGGCGCAAAATCTAAGCCGCGATTTCGATCACATTTCAAAAACCACCCTCACGCCCCTTTCGGAAAACCATACTTAAACCATTTTCGTCCGTTTCTCTCACACATTACCAAAACTGCTTCATTTCTCTCGAGAAGCAAAAGGCAAAACTCTCTCAAACCCTATCAATCTTCAAATCAACTTCTAAGTTTCATTCGGTGAAATCTCAAAAATGGCATCAACTTATGATTTTGTCAAGCTAGGAAAGCAAATCCACACCGGGTCTCCATGTGGATTTCGAGGGTATGGTCAAACAAACTGGTCCGATGACGCCTCATAAAGAAGATTGCTGAAAAGCTCGAAAAGTCCGGGCTAAAACCATTTTCGACGATGGAGCTCCCGATGACCTATGTGGAAGAGGTTGCATGCTTCTACGTGAACGCCGAGATTCACGATGAGGGATCAAATCCTCCTGCTCATGGGAAGGAGTTCATCATCACCGCCAGATTTGGCGTAACAATCGCCATTATCGGAAGGAGCACCGTAAATCAATGAAGTGATGTTGACTTGGGCGCCGCTGGAAGGAAGAGCCGCACCGACTATGCCGATAAGATAGTCTACACACTAACAAGAGGCTGGCGGAGGAGACTACCACAAACTCGTTGGACATAGTTTCAAATGCACGTGATATCAAATTTGCGCTTTGACCAACTGTCCAAAGCAAAATTGATCGTAATGGCGGTGATCATTGAAGAAAAGAAAAAGTAAACCTGGCTGAGTTTGTCTACATACCGCCGTATCGTAGGGAACAAATCCTTTAAGGAGAATGGAGCATTTGGAGGATCCCCGGATACGGCCCGTGATCGTCGGGTGATGGAGGTAAAAGGAGTCCTCTTCGACATGGAAAGGCGTTCCATGTCAACAAGAGGATGTTCGAGATCAAACCTCTCCTGCGCATTAAGAGAGCCTACGCTAAGAGAGCCGATACGAGTGAGGGGGAATCACCGACCCGAAGATACACTGCCTCCTCTCCACCAAAGAAGAAGGTTGCCCTGGCAACTGCTTAAGAGAATCGCTGCCCCCGCAGCTAAAGAAAACCAAATTGCTTTTGCCCTCGCAACCTGAGTCACTCGCTCGCAGTCGCGAAATCTCCTGCCCTAAGAAATTGGCGGCCGAAGGAATCTCAAATACCTTCTCCTCCATCGTTTAAAGAGGAGAACTCGATAAGCCAAGATGGCCAGCTCCTCGTAAGAAAACAATGAAGATCACGCCCCGCCGCCCAAGACTCAAGAAACTCTCTCCAAAACCGTAAATCCTCCGGTTCAAACAAAAAGAATAAGAATCTTCAAGCGCCCGAGCTTGAGAAACTGGCCGAGTTAGCCACTCACCAAAAGATATCGAGACTCGCCGAGAAGTAGAGTCTCGAGAAATTATTGATGAAATGTACAAAGCTCATCAAGGCCATCACAGAGGCAAACTCAAGACACAGCTGTAATTCGAACAGCTCATACAAGAAGTAGCCGAGAAAGCAAACTCGCCCGCTGACAGGATCGTGATCCCCTCCTGCAAATGCACGCAATGACAAGATGGAGCACCAGAGCTTGCTACCTTCTATCCCCGAGAATGAGGGACAAGCAAGAAGAAGCCGATAAAGATGATGATGATGTGATGATCCTATCCCCACCTTATCCAGATATCCAAAATTGTCTCATGAGAGTGGAGGAAGTGGAAGTTGAGTCGATCCAGGGAATAGTTCCAAAGGCCTGAGTTTATCGAAGAAGAAGAGGAACTGAACTTTCTTGAGTGACCACTGTGGGTCCAATCACCGGATGAAGAAAACTCGCAGATATCTTGCAGATCTTCACGACAAGGAGAAGGAGAGACAGGCGAGGAAGGAGGCACGTGAGAAGGCCAAAGATCTGCCCTATCACCGCACCACAAAACATACACATCCTCTCTTGACGCCCTATCGTAAAGAGAAGAGGATCTGACCTCACGCTGTCGCCACGAGAAGAATTGCAAATGCAGCAAAGCAATGCGAGAATCCGAATCCTTCATGAGCAAAGAATGATGGAGGGACCAGAGAGTCCTCCAAAAACACACCGAGATAGACCCAATGGGAGTGGTGCAAAGATATTGCCACGCTTATTCTTAAGCCGCCACCACTTCCCCTCACCACGGAAGAAGGAATTAAGAATCGCGATGAAACCGGGATAGTGGGGACCCCGTCGAGCCAACCCCTAATGAAGGTGTCCTACCACCGCCCAAATTCAAGAACACTCGATGGGAATACAGGAGTCCTGAGACGAGTGACCCCAATCAAGTCACTCACTGGTGTGCCACCTGAGGGGGAAACTCCCTCCACCGCAGAAGGTCGAGGATGTTGCAGATGACTCCACAACGAATCCAGAGGCGAAGTGGAGAAGGAACAAACACAAAGTACACAAAGAAGTTGTCATCAACGAGGCTCAGACAGTTGAGACTGTCTCAGCTGAGGTGCCAACTCGCTCTGGGCTAATGACGCTGCTGGGTGCAAATCAAGGCACATGAAGGAACAAACCTGAGTTAACACTGGCGATTTAAGTGCAATCCATGGAGTTGAGACTCCAATGGATGCCACCGCAGAAGACCCTAAGACAACCGACACTATCGACAGGATGTCCAAGGCCTCGCTGCAGCTTGAGACCGCAGAGGTAATGAAGGCCAACCCGAGGTTGAGACTTCCTGGTAAAGAAGCCAAGTACATAACATCCCTCCTGCTATCATTGATCCATCGAAAAGGAGATAAGTGCGCTTCACGATTCCCAGGATAATCCCGATGTAACCTTTCTTAGGGATTGAAGAAGACGATGAAGCCGAGTCATCCCCTGCGGATCGATCTAAAAGACTCAACTGAGGATGTTCCAACCACGAGCAAGTCCGACCAAGACTACACGTCAAACTTTCAACTTTGATGATGAGCCACCCATGGAAATCTCATCATCGTCCGATGACGCTTCGATAGGCCGAGACCAGTCAACTCAATTGAAAACCAGCTGAGATCTGACCAAGCCGTTGAGACAAAATGAGCCTCAGCAAGCTGGGTCCACTTCACAATAGACCCCAACAAACAGAGTCCACATCGCGCAGCTCCTGCCGCAGCAGTTCGACTCCACAAGAACTTCACGAGCACCACTCATCATTGAACAAATCCCAGTTGCCAGTTCGTGATGATTCATTCATAGAATCATTTCCTTCTCTCTCGAGGTACCCGACCTCTCAAGAGTCGAAAGAGATCTCAGCGTCACGACTGCATCCTGCTCATTCCATCGATACCATCGCTCAAATGACTTTGATTTTGACGCCGTTATCAGTCACCGCCACAAAGGAACAAATTGTTCGGGAGGTGTTCAAAGCATTATTTGCTGAAATTGAACGGATAGAGAGGCACCAGGCCTCGATGGACATGAGATCGATAATGTAGATGCCAACCTTATCTGGCGACTTAAGAGGCATAATAGTCGAATCCGAGTGGTGGCAACAAAGAAGAAACATTGCGTGTGGAACAAGCTAGATATTTAACATTGTTCAACAAGTCATGGTCCATGGAAATGAGAATGCCGATGCAAAGACACAATTGAGAGAACACATTGAGCACATGCATGAATCTCACACTCACCGACATAAGGTCATGCGTGAGCAAAATAAGAATGAGCTCCCCGTATGGAAGAAAATATGGATCGAAAATTCAGCTCTTCTTATGGCCGAGATGAAGTTGCTTAAAGTCGAATCCAACGCTACTCGCTCGAAGTTTCGCGCGATACTCCGCGAAGACCTAAGCTAACCCTGGCCATCACAGACTGACTTCCCGCTTGCTAGTTTGTTTCCCAGGGTTCCTCTCTCTTTTGATGATGCCAAAAAGGGGAAGAGGAATACCTAAAAGCGGCAAGAGATCTCAAGTTGAGAAGAGGAAGCGGTGTACGAAGGGAAAGACAAACCGAGGAAGTTTCAAGGGAAAAGAAAGGAAAGTCTCTGAGGGGAAGGATCGAGAGATGTGAACTTAATGATTGCACAAACCCCCAACAAGGTCTTGTCACAAATGATATTATCAAGAAAACTCCCAATGACTTCTCGCCACTCCAACACTCCGTATCTATGGGCCGAAAAGAGAAAGACAAATGAAGGGATGGAGGAAGTGGAAGGAAGGATGAATGCCCGAGTTATGGATATCTTGAAACAACACGGAGGCATTCCGATGAAGAGATGACACTTATGCCATCTCGATGCCGGAACGAGCCAAGATCGCTGATGAATTTAAAACGCTTGCATCTCAAGGATACTTCGCAAACATGTCCATGGCTCAAGCTCGGGACTTATCTTAAGAAAAGATCTCACACTATGTGAAGAGCGACAGCAGTCAGACACCCTCTGCACCATCCGGTCACTCCGCTAGTCACTCAAACTGGAAGAAGAAGACCCCAAGACAATACACGCCTGAGGAAGAGGTAGAGAAGAAATGCAAGTGGAGGAAGAGGTTTCACCTAGGCCTCGCCCCAAAACATTGAGTACATAGATCCAGGCAAGAAAGGAGGGATCTAATGGGTTTTGACGAAGTAGCCAATCAGTGGGGCTAAGAACAATGCCGAGTATGTGAAAAGAATTGAAGAAGAAAATAAGAGACAAACTCAGCTATGGGAGGAGAGGCAAGAGAGACTAAGAGATGAAGTCGGGCATATGAAAAGAAGAAGAAGAAGGGCACAAGATGAGAAAAAGAGAAGAAGAGTGTAAGATGACAGAATCAAGAAGATGAAAGAAGGAGGCAACGAAGGAGATGAAGTGTTGTTGTCCACCCCCTTCATGTATCTTACTATGTAAATACATTTCATGTAATTCTCTATTTTTATGTAGACATAGATGTTTGCTCGATACACCTTTTGTAAACAGCCATGTAAAGGACAAGAATGTTATGATCAATAAAAGGATTGATTCTACGCATACATTCTCTCGTGAATGCACTATCAGTATGTATCTTTGCTATTTATATTTTGAATGTTTTAAGTTTTGGCATCATCAAAAAGGGGGAAATTGTTGGGAAATTTATTGTTTAGATTTTGATGAATGCCATGTAAAACTTAGAATAGGAAGTTGGCACCCCATTTTTTGTTGTAAATCGCATTGTAATAAATAGGGCTGGTCAAAAATTTAAATCGGGTTATGCCAAACATGCAAGAAGACAAACCGAGACTAGGAAGACTCAGTGCAAGACAAATTTGAGTATGGCAAAAAGAGAAGACGGAACTGATCAAAGTGCAAACAGATACGGTGAGTAAAGTATCATTCAAGTCAACTCAATATAGCCAAGTCTCAAGTTGAAGTGACAGAAGAGTCATCCATGATTGGAAGGTGACTCTAAGTCACCTGGGGAAAGCAAGGAAATGCAATAAGTCGAAATAATCGAAAGAGATCCGTTTGTACGTAAATCAAGAGAATTACTTAAATAAGTAATATCTCCATGCTACCTTTCTTGAGTGCTCGATCCGAGAAGCGTGCAAGGGGAATAAACCAACGGAAGCACTACACCGTGTCGAACTCAAAAGTCAAGAACAATTCATACTAGGAAGTGGCAATTCCAAGGATCGCAACAAGACAAGCCAACGACCACAAGTGACTTTCAAAAATAAGCCTATCTCTTCAATGGGCGATTTTTGAAAGATCACTATAAAAGGCCGAGGAATGACTACGAGAGAAGGTCACCAACCACGAATATTCAAGTATACATTTGAATTGTAACCTAAGATATTCTCAAATCATTCAAGATTAATCCTCAGAAACTTCACATTACGAAGTACATCAATCCAACACTCACCCGTGAAGGAAAGAGAACTTCAATCGATTGAAGAGGAAACTTTTGAAGAAAAGGGGTCTACATTCCACGAAGGATTGTAGGAAGGTTCAAGGTCGAACCAAGTCTTAAGCTTTTGGAGGGCTTCGTGATCAAATCCAAAGAGCTTGAGCAAGTGAGCTATAGTAGCAAAGCGCAAACCGCCTCCGTGAAGAAGTTCGAAATGCAGTTGTGCGGAAGCCACCGAGTGATCAAGGCGTCTCCGCATCGAGTCCCAAGGATCAAGTCACCGTGTGTGATCAAGACTTGTATCTCGGATCCGTACCACTTTGTAAACCGATCATTACCTAGTGGATTCCTCCAGGAGTTGGAGAAGAGAGAGAGTAGAAGAATTACCCCATCTTCAACCTCTATAAAAACTTATCGTGTCATTTACATTTCAAAGACTTTAATTTCGCATCTTATTTATTTAATCTCTTTGATAAATTTGCTATCCACTTGATAATCTCTAAGTACTAAACCAAATTTAAGGGTGTAAAGTCTTCCAATAAAACAAATCACAATCGAGTTATGTCTTTAGTCAAAATAGTGAGTTATTCTATCAACACGGCTCGAGTCCGGTGAGTGACTAATCACGATTAACTAACTTAGTTGTCCATCAAGGACTCGATTGTGAAGTATTAACTATGAATTGTTAAAAGGACTAAAATCGAAAAGTTGGTAAGGTTTATTCAATCCCCCCTTCTAAACCTTACACTCACACCCATTGAGACCTACAAGTGGTATCGGAAAGCGTGTCACGAGTTTGAATTCCCTTGAAGCACACCGAGTGGAGGTTGCCAGGAGCGGAACCGAGATGCCGGATCTTTGCCGAGGTAAACGGACTAATCGGCGGGGTAGGTTGTCGTGGCCAGAATCGAGTAAAATGGACCGGAGTCGGGTGTAGGTTGCCGGGTGGACCGTGAATCGGGAGTAGGTTGCCGATGTCCTAATCGGGTAAAATAGATCGAATCGAAGGTGTAGGTTCTTTGGGTGGACCAGAATCAAGAGTAAGTTTCCGTGTGGCCGAGGCCGGGTAAAATGATCGAACTAAAGGTGTAGGTTCTTTGGGTGGCGGGTGAGAGAGGCTGCGTGGCGCGACGCGACGCTTGAATCGTTGGCGTTAGAACTGGGAAGTTTGGCGAGCGGAGGTTGCCAAGCTGGACGAGCCGAGATATCGGCAGCCGGGAGGGGATTGTTGAGATTTGGTCCAAAGATCCTGCCCGCAATGGGCTTTAAAAAGAGGGCGAAGCGCGGCCCGTGATTCGAACTCTCGTGAGCGTTGATTGCATAGTTAAAGGATAGCTTAAAGGTTATGATTTGGACTACCTATACCAACAAACGATGCATCTTCTTTCTCGGTGTCCATTACATAGAAACTCGAGGTTAAGCGTGTTTGGCCTGGAGTAGACATGGGATGGTGACCCCCGGGAAGTTTTCGAGTGCGGCGTGAAGTGAGGACAAAGCGCTAGAAAAGACTCATGTTGGTTTTGTGGGGACGATCGTCAATCCGAGTAGCGAGAGGTCCAACAATGGTATCAACTTATTAATCCATTAATAACAATAAGACTTTTTCATGGATTTTATTACTCTAACTAAATAAAGGTCCAACTATATGTCATAAGACCCAAATTAAATAAATTAATAGTTTCATTAAATAGATGTTCATTATCTATAATTTAACTAATTAACTATCTAGTAAATAATTAATAAAATCATGATTTTTCTTATCATTATTCTATTAAATACATTAATAACATAACTAATAGAATTCTTATTAAGGCAAAAAAACAATTCGGTCATTACAAATTTAATCAAAATAAATAAATTTAAAGCAAGAATGAAGATCGCGAATCAAAATAACTTCATAGAAAATACGTGAAATATTAAATATTGTACATTAGCTAAACACGTAAATATTACAATATGTCTCGGTACAAAACTAGGTGAAACAAAATATAAAGGCATTTATCTAAGCCTGTTAGGTCCCATGCCTTCCCCACCATCATCAGCCTCAATACTTGAACGAGAAGAACCTTCACCAACAAAGTCCGAGTCGATCTAGAGAACCCTGAGGTTTTCGCCACAATCTTCACCAACGAAAAACACAAACTTGTTCTCCGCTGCTTCACCTTCATCATCATGCGTGAGAATTCCATATTTTCATCTTTTATAGGTTGCAATTTGTTAAAATCAAACCGAGAATGAAACCCTTCAACTTAGCAATTTGAATTGACATTTCACGGCCGTTGAGTTCATAGCTAGCGATTGGTTAGCGATCGCGACCCCGAAGCTAGCAGACTTCCTAAAGTCTATAGCTCCTGGCGTACATGCGTCATTTAAATTGGATTTAAATTCTTCTGAGCCTTAATATTCTAATAACCCGGTGGTCCTCCTAGCTTCGAAAGATTCTTTCTTAGCGTCGATGTGCCACTCGTGATCAGCGACAACTTAGTCTTCATCGTATGAAGAGATTTTTCAAGTCTCCTATCTCACGATCATGATCCTAAAGAGGTCATCATACTTCTTCTTGAGTTCATCTCGAGCAGAGCCTCAAAAGTTTCCATCTCTTCTAGGGTCAATTTGAGCTTATTCTCAACCTCTACGCATACGCTCCTCGCAGCTAGTCATTGATATTGGTAGTTAGCCGCTTGAAGTGTCGGTTGATGAACTAAGGCAATATTCTACAAAAGATATACGCCAAATACCAAGGCTTGAGATCGAGATAGACAATATACATATATATATTTAAAGGAGACGAAGAAACGAGAAAAATAAAGCAAAGATGAAGCAGAGCAAACTTACCACATAACATTATGAGCAAAACCTTCTTCCGAATGGGTGATGTCAAATCCTCGGACTCGTTTTATCTAAAGGAAGGAGAACTCGAAGGATCCCCCCGAGTTTATAATCGAAAAATTAAACTTTCAGAGATAATATTCCAATTGGGGATGACCCTCAAGCCCAAACCCGAGAAGGTGAAAGCGAGGTGTTACCCTTTTCGGTAGCCGAAGGGTGACCAATAACTTTTCCGTTTCTTGAAGCTTCACCATGATATCTTCAAAGATCCCTATAGGCATACCGGAACAAGAAGGCACTGGGTAGAGCTAAATGCCTTGAAATGGATGATTTGTGAACTGTATATCCCACCTTTTGATTTATGTCACATCAAGGTGTTTTTCACATTTAATGCATGTCAGGTTTTCCCACATTTATGTTTTATGTCACACCATGGGTGTCTTTTACATTTAATGCATTGCGAGGTCATCACATATAGCTCGAATCAGGCAAGAGGTAGGTCTACCCGTGGAGGTAGGTCTAATCGCACATGTGTAGTCTACGCCATAGAGGTAGGTATAACCATCGAGGTAGGTTGGACCATAAAGGTAGGTCTAACTCCGCACATGTAGGTCTACCCTAAATTAACCCATCAATGCCAGTGGCATGTCTCCCAAACAGTGAGTCACCCTCCAAGGGCGATCCGAGCGGGTCGAATGAATACTGAACGAATCCTTCCAAGTGCCATGGTAAGAGGAGACATATCAAGTAATTTACAATTGGGCTTAGGAGATAGTAAAAGAAGCCAACTTCTCTCATCTTGGTAGAAGAACTCATAGAATATAAGGACCAAAAATGAAAGAATGGTCCGTATAAAAAAACACATAAGAATGATAAATCTATTATATACCAAAACGAGTTAGGCACTAACGAGCTCGTCAAATATCTAAACCCAGTTCAAATATTTTCTCATGTTCAACAAGGGGAAACCTAAGCTACCTCCAAGGCCGCTATGTGAAATCTTTAGGTATTGAGGTGGAGGTTTATCCATCCTATCTTGAAGCTAGGAGCTATTACCTCAAAATTATCGGATAAAAAATCACCCTGCGATGAGGTATTCTATGACCTCAATCGTGGATCTTAGAAAAGCCTAGGGGTCGTAACCTCAAGATCATTTCACATCGTCGAGTGCGAAGTAGAACTAGAAGATGAACCCGACTCTAAACCCGAATCGGATGAACTAGAAGAAGACATAATTAAGAAGAAGAGGCTACCCGAATCTTGAGCAATGAAGACGAGGGCGATTTAAAGTTATAGCGAGGATGATTTTGAAGGCGACATAAGAACGAGGTAGTCTTTTTTAACTAAGGTAAAAGTAAATGAAATTTTACTTTTCAAGAATATTTATCAACCTCTAAGAACTCCAATAGTCACAATCAAGGCACATATTCGTCGTTGTTCATATTTGATAGACCGATCAAGACAAGATCCACGCCTTATTTACTGGGTTGGGTTAGGCCCGAACCAACCTGACATAAACGAACCGCTCCGACCGAGATCCTTCCTACCATTGATCATCGACAAAAACCTCTCCGCATTTCGATGCCACGTGGACCAATATATTCGTACACAATCACCACTATAAAAGTCGGACAAAATTATCAAGAGGTTAAGTTTTTATTTGTTCATTCGTCACTTCACCGCTCTTACTTCATCTACCTCACGACCCGAAATAATTTAAGCATCGAAGAGCACTTGGTTAGGGTTAACCTAACATATGTTCTATTTCGGTCATCCACTCAAAGTACCAAGTAACCCCAAACCCGAACCTCAGTGGTGACAGTACACGATTTACTTGGTCAAACCAACAAGCTTTGTGAAATAGGAAGTCTAAGAGAAAAGAAGTTTAATTCCAACAAAAGAAGAAAAAGTAATAAAATTTCTAACTAGGTAGAAGTCCTGTATTTAAAAATTATGTCTCATATGTTATTTTCATCAAGATAATTTTAGAAAATTGACACGTATATAAAATGAAAGTTACTTGTGTAATAATCTTCATCTCAATGTATGAATATTGATCTTTGCTTTAGGGCGAGATCACTCCAAGTCGAGTTTTTGAATAAGTTCAAGTCGGGTCTTCCAAGTCCGGGAGCCGGAAATCTTCTACTGGGAACTTGCATGCACACACACAAATGTTAGGGCCGGTCTGAGGGTTGTCCCGAAGGAGGCTCTCCGCCGCTCAAGTCGGACGGTGATCGAGAGAGAATGTAAGACATGGTGAATCTTGAATAATGATTAAGTGAAATTATGAGAGAGTATGAGGAATTAACTTACAAATGAAGAGGAGAAATTTGTACATACCTGGTGATGGGCTTTGCGGGACCGTATAGGAGAAAGTGGCATGTGGGTCAGTTTCGGACTCCTTTGGGTCAAGTTATTCCATCTGTAACCCATTGATTATTGGACAATTAATAATATTATTTAAATACATAAATTGAATTATAATTAAATATTAGATGATATTTATGTCCCCAACAAATACCTATTTTCTTGAATTTCGAGAACAACTAATCCACCTGTCCAATACCAGAGGTCAAAATGAACTCTTTTTTTATGTAGGTTTTTGTATCATATTTGAACTAAATTGAAATGGCATTTTTTCTTATTATTATTTCCTCTTCGGAAGAAATGAGTTGAAGTTTAAATATCTGAATGAAGTTTCAACTACAGGTATATTATTTATAGGGGAAATTTATTCTTTTTTATTCAAAGTTTTACTTTTTTAAATTCTATGAAGTTACTTAATTAATAAAATTCATAATTTAACAAAAAAAAAAGATAATAACAATAATTTTCAAAATGCATTATAAAATAATAAAAAAATTATGACTATATATTTTAAATTTTATGTTTCATAAAATTTAAAATATAATTATTCAATTTTTCTTCAATTTTAATTTCCACTTTGTTTTAAATTCTATAAATTAAATTAATCATTATAATTCATAATTCAACAAGAAAATGAAATGATTATTTTTATTATACTAGAATTATAAATTCATTATCATAGATTTTTAATTTTATGAAACTTAAAATTATCATATAATCAACTAAAAATCATAATTTATTTTAACTTTTATATTAATTCTTAATTTTAAGTTTTAAATATATATATATATCTTATGAATAAAAGATACAAATACATATTGAATAATATAATTTTTATTATTTATTTTGAAGTGAGGTGGTAAATTTCATATGTAAAAAGTTGAGGTTGCAAATTAACAAATAATGTAAAGCTTGAGTTGCAAAGCGCAATAACTTTTATCACTTTAGATGATTTGACAATTTTGCCCTCACATGAGGCGCGTGATGGCATCTTTTGAATATTCCACCGTCGGGATGCCTGAGATTGCAATTTAATAATCCCATAAAATTTAGGTACTAAATTTCAACAAAAAAAAGTTTAGGTACCAAACCCACAAAATGGTCATAGTACATGTAAAAAATAATTTCCCCTTATTTTTATTCAAGCAATTCACCAAAAATGCATTTGTTTTTATTTTTATTTTTTTTGTGCCTATTTATAGTTTGAACCAAGTAAGATCCAATAAGAACATATATTAATCGTATACGTGCACAAATCCAAAAAAAAAAAAAAAAAAAAAAAAACGTTTTAACTTTTAAAAAAAAAAAGGATTTGTGACTTTATTTTACCGATATTTTCATTAAATTGTGATCGGGTAAATCACTCAATATTCGATATTATTCAACTAATTTTCAGTTTCCAAAAAAAAAAAAAAAAAAATGAATCACAATTGTCTTTTTTGGGATGAAAAGAAAAAGAAAAGGAAACAAATCCGTAATCAGACCATATTAAGAAAAGTAATTAATTATAGTCAAAATAAAAAATATTAATAAAATATAGTAATGGGTATATGGTGGTAGTCGTCTCTCTCTGCTAATTAAGTAATTAACCAAGATAAAAACACGGAGAGCACAACGGCTAGTTGTGAAACGGTAAACTCCAACGGTCCGAAATTTCAAAAAATTCCTCAGCGACAGTCTAAAACACACCCTCTCTGCCTTCACTTCTTCCCTCCTCTCTGTCTCTCTCTCTCTCTCTCTCGCTTTCTCTCTGTATGTGTGTGTAAAAGCTGTTCTGCAATTCTACTCTCCCTTCATTTTCCCATTCCACAGTCTTCTGATATCAACTAAACTAAACAAAACAAGAAAAAATGATGCAAGAAATGTGGAATGGGCCACCCGGTTTCCGACCGACAAAATCTGCTCCTTCGTCACCGGCCAAGCCTCTTGGGGTTTCCAGAACCCGGTCCGACTCTTTCCACGTCACCCACAAGGTCCCTGTTGGTGACACCCCTTATGTCAGAGCCAAAAATGTTCAAGTGAGTACATGTTGTTTTCTGTCATCCCTGTATTTAATTTGTGGGTTTTTTATTGAATTGGGGTGTGGTTGAAATGATGATGACAGCTGGTGGATAAGGACCCGGAAAGGGCAATACCATTGTTATGGGCAGCAATAAATGCAGGAGATAGAGTGGATAGTGCTCTCAAAGATATGGCCATTGTTATGAAGCAGCAAAACAGGGCTGAAGAAGCCATTGAAGCTATCAAGTCATTGCGTACCAGATGTTCTGATCAAGCCCAAGAATCCCTTGACAACATCTTATTAGACCTTTACAAGGTACACAAATTACTACTGTTTGTAATATGTATATAAGCAAATTGGATATTGAAATTAATTATTTATTTATTGTGCAGAGATGTGGAAGATTGGATGACCAAATTGCACTGCTCAGACACAAACTATTTCTAATTCAACAAGGGATGGCCTTCAATGGCAAGCGCACCAAGACCGCCCGATCTCAGGGAAAGAAGTTTCAGGTGTCCGTCGAGCAAGAGGCCACTCGATTGCTGGTATTAAAATGAAAAATAATAGTGATGTTTTGAGTAAAAACTTGTTGTTTCTTATGGACAAAAAATGGAGGCCAAATCCGACAGACAGACTGGTATTAGTTAATTAATGTTGATGAATGTTTGGTACAGGGTAACTTAGGATGGGCACTGATGCAGCAGAACAATTACATGGAAGCAGAGGAAGCTTACAGGCGAGCTCTTTTACTCGCACCAGATAATAACAAGATGTGCAATTTAGGCATCTGCCTCATGAAGCAAGGGAGAATAGGAGAGGCCAAAGAGACGCTTCGGAGAGTAAAGCCAGCGGTAGCCGATGGCCCCAGAGGTGTCGATTCCCATCTCAAAGCCTATGAGAGAGCTCAAGAAATGCTAAGAGACCTTGAATCTGAGATGATGAACAAGGGCGGCTGTGATTGGGTCGAACAGCGAAAGCTTTTCGATGCATTCTTGGGTTCTTCTGCTATTTGGCAGCCTCAGCCTTGCAAAGAGCACAGCACCATTGCCGCCGCCACATTTTCCAATTCCAATAATGCTTCTACTGCTAATAATAAGTTTCAAGATGATAATGTTTTTGGAGATGAGAATACTAATTCCAACATTATAACAAACCGTTGGGCACAGAATAGTGTGAAGCCGCCAGGTGGTGGTTTTAGTCTGGTGAATTCACTGAATATTGATGCACCACCATTCTATTCATCCAAATTACCAAAGGGTGGTGGTGGTGTTTTTAATTTCGGAGAGTCTTAAGAGGACGAGATCTGGAAATGTGCCGGAAAATAATAAAGTACGAAAGCAGTTGATATCATCGTCACCACCGGAGGAGAAGAGTTGGGCTGATTTTCTACCAGACAACAAGGATTTTGAGGATGCAATAATTGCTGCAGTATTAGGAGATTCTTGTGGTGGTCATGAATCAAGAAGAAGCACTGATGATGATGATAGTGGAATAATAATAGCTAAGAGAAATGTTGAGAAGAGGTTGAAAGTTTTCCAAGACATTACACTGTCCTTGAGTCCAAGAGCAGCCTGATTTTGACATAACAACTCTAACTAATTTTAGTTGCTTTTAATTATTTTCAAGTTACAGAAATCTATCTATCTCAGATTGGAGATGAACTTGTTCTCCTAGAGTTCCATTTCTGTAGAGGGAGGGAGGGGGGATCATTTAGTTGTTTAATTCTTGTTAGTCCCACAGAAAAATAATTGCTATTAGGCCTCCCCCTCAACACAGAAAGTATCTAGTCTAATTTAATTTATTCATTGTCTGCATTTCTATTGCTATCTTTATATCAAATAAAACCATGTCTCATCATTATTTTTTGCCTCTGCATTCTCTCTCTTTTACCAGCGTAGTATCTTTTCAATTAGTTAGTTGATCAATATATTGAAATGATTCTTGATTCTTTTTTACAACTAAAACACGGCACCTTTGTTTGTGGCAAAATGCACACATAAATACACATGTTAATGGTAGGTTAGTTAAAAATTTATAGAAAAGCAGTTCTAAGAAGAAGCGGGCGGTCCTACCGTTGCCTTTTGTAATTTATTTATTTTTTTAATAAAATAAGAAAAGCGGTCATCAAAATTGTTAAAACATATGATCATTATTAATGGATATATAGGGGGTCCTCCAAAATAATTGTGTTGTTCTGTATTTATCCATTTACACTTTCTTCACAGAGAAAAACTTTCGAACGAGATTTTTGGCTCCTTGGGATGGATGAATAAATACCCTAAGGCTGTCACTCAAGTAGTGTTTAGAAGCTCCTCTGATCATTGTCTGCTGGATTTGGAATCCGAGCCTACGGGGCCTGCTTTTAAAAAGAGATTTTATTTTGATAAAAGATGGATTGGCAAGGAAGGATTTTGTGATGTTGTGGAAAAAGGCTGGAATTGTGATAAAATCGGGGTCCCCATGTTTAGATTACAGGCTAAGATTGCGGATTGCAGAGTTAATCTCTTGAAATGGAGGGAGTGAACCCCTGACCTCCCACACATTGGAGGGAGTGATACCACTAGGCCAAATGGCTGGTAAGGGGGTGATAAAGATTGGAAGGTGTGGAATAATCTGAAAAGTGATTTAGATAAGGAATATGCACATGAGGAGCAATTTTGGAAGCAAAAGTCTAGAATCCAATGGCTCAAAGAAGGTGACAAGAATTCCAAATTCTTTCATGCTCTTACTGTGCAAAGGAGAAAAAGAAATTGCATCTCTAGATTGATCAAATCTGATAATTCAGTGGCGGATAATCAAAAGGATATTGAAGAGGTTGTTGTGGAATTTTACAAAGATTTATTTACCTCTGAGGGTTCTGTGGATCATGATGATATAGCTGGAAAAATCCCACACTCAATCCCAGAAGAAATGAACAACAAGCTTATTGCTAGAGTTGAGGAGCCTAAGATCAGAAAAGCCTTGTTTGACATGAATCCGAACAAAGCCCCAGGTCCCGGTGGTATGTCCCCTCTCTTTTTTCAATACTTTTGGGATATTATCAAGTTTGATCTTTGTAAGGCGGTTTGCAATTTTTTTGACTCGACTGGTATTTTTGAAGAATATGAATCACACTTTAGTCACTTTGATCCCCAAATGCCTTAAGCACTCGAGGCTATGGGTCAATTCCGACCTATTAGCCTTTGCAACGTGGTGTATAAAATAATTTCAAAAATTCTTGCTAATAGGCTTAAAACTTGCCTTGAATTCTCGTGATTTGCCATAATCAATCCTTTTTATTCCTGGTAGAATGATCCTTGACAATGTAATTATTGCTCAAGAAGTCATGCATTTTCTTAATAGACATAGGTCGGGTAAAAATGCTATATGGCTATTAAACTTGACATGGCAAAGGCATGATAGGGTTGAGTGGAATGGGTTGAGAGTTATTTTGCTTAAAATGGGCTTTGCCCATTTGTTTGTGAATCGATTATGATGTGTGTGACTTCTTCTTCTTTTTCCTTCAATGTCAATGGGAATGTCTGTGGTTATTTGTTGTCGGGTAGAGGGTTGAGGCAGGGGGATCCTATTTCCCTATCTCTTTTTGATTGTTTGCAGGTTTTTTCTTGTCTTATTAAAGATGTTGGGGTTAAGAAATCTCTGTCCGGTATTAAAGATTTGTAGGAAGGGCCTTATGATCTCCCACCTTCTTTTTGCGATGACTCACTCTTGTGTGAAGCTAACTTGAACCAGTGCTTTGTCGTGAAGGATATCTTGAGGAAATACAAGCTCTTCACAGGCCAAAAAGTGAATATGGACAAATCTAGCATTTTCTTTAGTAGAAATACTTCAAGTCAAATTAAGGAGGTGATCTGTCAATCTTTGAGTGGGATTCCGCAGCATAATTCTTGCAGGTACTTGGGTTTACCTTTGTTAATTGGGAAATCAAAGAAGGACATTTTTAGTTTTGTGTTGGAGGTGGCCAGGAAAAGAATTGACAATTGGAAAAATAAATTCCTTTCTACAGCCGGAAAGGAAGTGATGATCAAAGCGGTGCTTAGTGCCTTGTCGGTGTATGTGATGTCCATTTTTAAACTGCCGGTTGGAATTTGTAAAGAGTTGAGTAGCCTATTTGCTAACTTCTGGTGGGGTGTTTCAGAAAATAAATCGAACAAAATCCATTGGACAACATGGTGCAAGATGACTATGGATAAGGAGGATGGGGGCTTGGGATTTAAGGATCTCCAATTATTTAATGAGGCAATGATGGTGAAGCAATCTTGGCGCATACTTGACTTTGCCTAAACTCCTAGTTAGCAAAGTCCTCAAGGCCGATACTTTGATAAGGGTAATTTCTTTGATATAATTCCTAAACCAAGTGATTCATGGATGTGGAGAAGTTGGTTGAATGTTAGAGACACATTGAAGAAATGGCTTAGATTTCAAGTGGGGAATGGTTACTCGATTAATATTTAGAAATCCCCTTGGATTCCCAATTCATCTAATTTCAGATCGGGAGAAGAGGCTTTTCAAATCAATGGGCCAGTTTGGGTAAGGGAGCTTATTAATGAGAATGACTATACTTGGAATTAAGGGTCGATCAGGGACACATTTTCGAAGATGAGTCGAATGAGATTTTGAAAATTACTGGGATGAGGACGATAAAAGGATAAATTGTGGTGGCATTTTGAAAACAATGGTGAATTTTAACATTAAAGTCAAACTTATGGTCTTTCGCTAATGGATAAAGTTCATGGGATGGACATTCTTGAAGGGAGTGAAGACCTTAAGAGGAATCAATGTACCGAAATAGAAGCCGGGAGACTGAGAATCAAAGGAAAAATAAAACACTTTTTGTGAAAGGCTTTAATGAGATCCTCCCAACAAGTTCGAATCTGCGGAAAAGGATTTGGATATGGATGTGATCTCGTCACCGTGTGTGGCAATCTTTTGAAGAGATCGCAGAGCATATTTTTTTCTTTGTCCAAGAGCTATTAAAGTTTGGAAGTTTGCGCCAATTCATTGGGAAGTGATTGAGGATGCTAATATTTCTTTTAAAAACTGGTGGAGTCATTTATGCAATGCGAAATTTGATCCATAGTTCGAAGACCGTCTCCAACTTACCTCGTACATTCTTTGGTGGCTTTGGAAGACTCGTAACCTTTGGATTTTTAAAAAAGAAAGAATGGCTGAGACTATTCTTGTGGATGAGGCTGTGAAATAGTGGAGAGAATTTCAAGATATTTAAGTTGTGATTGTTGGAAGATATGAATGATGAGGGTTATTTGGGTAGGATGAAATCAATACCTATTGCCCTTGTCTTCATGGCTCTATTACTGATTCGGTTCTTAATCTCTCAAGGGGCTAGTCTGCTGCGGTGCTGCTGCTGCTTGTTTTGGTTTGGTTCTTAGTCCGGTTTGGTTATTCATGTCCGAAGAAGTAGCTACAAGTTTCTTTAAATTTTATAGCTTTGAAGTGATTTCTTGGTAGGTGTTTTGTGTGCTTGTTGGATTTTACCCAATTCTAGACATCTTGTAGGATGTTCTCCGTTCCTTTGGAATTTCAAAATGTGTTCCAATTGGTTTCTGGTCTTTGGACCCACATTTGTAATCTTGTTGAGTTTTATATATATCACTTTCGTTTCGAAAAAAAAAGAAAAACTTTCGAACGAGCAACGAAAAGAGTTTTGGCCACACGACACTCAAGAACAAATATGTGACACATGGTATCATAACCCGATTTGAAGCAAAAGTATCATATCGTCGGACTAATTATCCACCATAATTTTGGTTTGGAGGCTCATATGTAAAACATATTAAACCTAAATGCAAAATTAATTGGTCCATAATGTTACTATCAACTGCTTAATCTATTCAATATGTAATAAATTATTATTTTGTATTATATATATTATTTATTATTATATTATATATATTATTAAAATGTGAATATGTAGGATGGTTTCTTGAAATTTTGATTGGACAAAAATATTCCTTCAACATAGTTAAGTTTAGGGACAATTAAGTAATTTGGTAAATATTTTGGCTTTTGTTTAGTTACAAGACAAGTGTGGTGACCTTTTATATCCCAAATTCTATTATATTTTCTTTCAATTGTAACTTTTACAATATTTTAATTTTTTTTATATATTATCAATTTTATATTAAACTACATTTCGAAAGTTTTCCGACCATATATTATAAGCTTACATAGAAGACTTCATATGAGATAATTTTAGTTGTTTAGATTTCATTATTACCAAAGTTGTATATTTATATATAATATGTATATTTGGATTTTGAACAATTGAAATTAAATATATTTATAATATTTCTAGACGAAAATGAAATATGACATTACAACTGAAACAAAAAGAAATAAAATTCTAATCCTAGGGGTTTTGATTAAATTAAAAAATAGGTCAAAATACATTATCCACGAATCTCACTTACGATTGCAATGCAAATGATCTTGAACTAACAAATATGTATCTAAGTTTTTAATGGATGTATCCTTAAATATTTTAAATCTAAATTTAGAGTCAATTATATATTTAATAATTTTGATGATATTTTTATTAGAAATCTAATTATTATAATACATTTTAAAGGAAGGAACATATTTAAAAATATAAATATCTCACGATAAAAATTTAAGGAATTAAATAAACCTTAATGATATCAATATTTCTAAACTAATAATTTTTAATATAAATGTATAATACTAGCGGTCTTTGTTTAATTGTAATTGTATTCTTGTGCGTCATGTGTTTTTACACCTGAAAGAATAAAAGAAAATTATTTATAAAAAAGCAAGAAAAAGATAAGGAAAGACATAACAATTGTTTTTCAGCAAAATAGATATCCTTTAATTATAAAAAAATATATTAAAAATAATATAAAAATCTCCTAAAAAAAAAATAGTAAGTTAAGCCTTGATGATATCAATATTTTCTTATAACCTAACGAGATAATGTTTTGGTTTTTACTATATAGGTATAAGAAAGAGTAATCATTGTTTTATTTCAAGTATTTTCTTGTGCATTTTGTTCTTTATGGCCTAAGAGAAGGGGCGAAAATACCAAAATTAACAAAGAAAAAGTAGAGAAAGATGGGACAAAAATTTTGCAGCAAGACAAATGTTCTTTTATACTCTAAATAAGAATAACAATATGAGTTTTAATAAATAATATTTTATCTCACGTCATAAACTTTAGTTTCCAAAATTATTGTTCTTTATTGAAATATTTTTATGATTTCAATCTATATCATGAATAGAAATTATGATTTAATACACCAAATAATAATGATACAAATTACCAATAAAAAGAAAACTTAACTGTGATAGATTTAAAACTGGCATATACGTCCTCAAAAAAACATTTAATTAGAAGTCATTTAATATAATATGAATTTGAGTTTCTCAGTAACATGGCTTGATGTCAGTTAAAAAATTACACCTCTAAAAACATATAAAAATTAAAAATCAATATGATACTTATGATTAAATTCATAAACCAAACAAATATATTTAAACAACATTTTTTCATCTATATCTATATCGATATTTAAATATCTTTACTATACTTATAATTTTTTTAACTATATATCTATAGTTCTACACTAATATTAAATATGTGCATATATCGGGTGATTTTTTTGAAACTTTTGATTTGAGATAAGTATTCTTTTGACATAGTCAATGTCAAAATTATTTCTCTTTTTTTCAAAATTTATTAAAAACTCAATCACTTCCATTCTTTTAAAAATATTTTATTTATATGATGAGATATAGTTCAAAAGTTTAAATTTATGTCATTAATATAAATATCTTTGAGTTTAACCAAATAAAACATATAAAAGTTGAAAGATGAAAACTAAAGGGTTAAAAATGGTATACGTGTCAAACATTCATATACTTTATATATATATGTATATATACTATGCCATTTTCTGTAAATATATATATATATATATATATAGGATCTGGTTCAAATGAGACCAATATCCTGAGGTGAGACCGTGAAACATAATCTGGTACATCCATTATATTTTTTGAATGGTGTATATTGATTCAATTTTTAATGTATATTTAACGTGTAAATACTGTCAAGAGGATATGTATGTAATTACACATAGGGACGCCTCTTGTGTTAATTATGGATAGATTTGACCCCCTTTATTATCACCCATAACGAGATTTGCATGCATCTTGAACACCGAGATTTTTTTTGGAATGATTTAGCATACTTAAATTTGATACAATCATTATAAAATTGATTAGGTTTCTTTTTTCGAATGTTTTTTCTAAATATTCAGCTTGAGCCGAATTTATTTACAGAGGTTGGTTCGATTTTATTTTCATTACATATGCAATTAAAAAACATAAACATGCAACGAAAGAACATAAATATGCAACTAAATTATTAAACTCCCAGGCATACCTATATAGCGGTTGGTTCGAATATTTTTATTTATTTCGAATTTTGTTGGAGGCATACCTATACAAAACAGTGTTGCATATTTATGTTTTTTTTGTTGCATATTTTTCGTTAGTTCGTTGTATAAATTGAATAATTTCATTGCATTTTTTTATTAGCTGGTGGGTTTTAACTAGGACTTGTATAGATGCAATATTTTTCTTGCGTATTTACGTTTTTGTTATATTGTTTTGACAATGTTTTTAGATTTTTTATTGTTGTTTTATTTGTATATATATTTCATGTATAGATTTAAATTTTTATTGCATATGATAGGATTTTTCATGCATTTTTTCATGATATGACAACCATGCTTCACAATGAATTATGCATTGATATGTTAGGACTTATGCAAAAAAATTCAATTTTTATACATCGCTTTTGTTATGCATCAATGAATTAGTATATATGCAATTTTTTACCATATTTATTCATCGAGATAGACATCTTATACATGCAACATAATTAAATTATTTTTATAGTATGAAATATGGCGTTTTTTACTAGAGATTAGAGGATTTTGGATGTCATTATAATTTATTACATCCCTAAATTAAAGGAAATAGATATGCTAACTCCTATTTTCTAGTTGGACGATTTTTTGTAATTTCTCCTAAATGCCCTCTTCTCAAAAATGATGCTAAATAATGCAACAATATCTAATGTTTCAATCTTATCCATCCAATGATTAATTATAATGGTTGATTAGGTCTCACCCCAATAAATAGTCTCACAAAAACCCACTTTATATATATATATATATATATATATATATATATAATTCACTTAAAAATCACACCTTCAAAAAGTTTATAAAGATTCAAGCACCAAAACAATACTTATTACAAAATCCCAAAGATACAATATCTTAATATTTGCGAAATGAAGAATAAGATAAACATTGTGAGAAGAATCACGATGACAAATGTCATATGAAATTTTAATAAAACTAAATTGATTTAATATGAAATAATTTGATACATTTGTCAAACTTTGGTATTTCTTAAATTACAATTTAATGTAGGTAATAATATAGTATAGATAATATTATTTATATATCAAATTAACTATATTAAATCATACACAATACTAAACTAGAGTGAAGTGGCCACATTTATTGTTCAATTATAAGAATTATTTGGTCCTAATGAGGCACAAAAGGATAGTTAACGGATTATTTACAACTTGAAATCTTAATATTGGTAAATATAATTTCTAATTTGATCAAAAGTTCAATAAAAAAATTTATATAAAGATTAAAGTACTATGTATCTTTTTTTCTTCAATATATTTTTTACAATAAATAGTGTTATTTAGAAAATGAATGATTCATATTGATTTTACTTGTGTGTGTATCTTTAAAAATAAAACAAATATAGATTAATTTTAGCATATTAAAAATATTTATAAATTGCATAAATATATGCTTAAAAAAACTTACAAGTAATTTTGATAACTGATTTTCTTAAGACTATCTTTGGTTTATTATTTATTAAGTGGATATATTTTATGAGAAATTGGATAGAGTTTCAAATTTTAGATTTTAAGTTGTCAATTTTTATATTTTTATTTAAAACATGACTCTTGGTGACAATAATATTTTTTTTTATGAAAAATGAAAATAATGTTTTAATTTTCAAATGTATTGGATTAAGGTTTATTGTTTTAAATATGATACTCAAAAAGGATAGATTGCAATAACTTAAAATTTAATTATTATGATAAAACATATAAAGACAGTAAATGTAAAAAATAAGAAGTAAAAGTAGCAGAATGAGTAGTTACCATCAAGTTACTGTAGCATGATATTTATAGATATTCCTAGCACATGTGAGGCTTGTGGTTGCGTCAAGTGTCATCATTTGGAGGATGGAGTTGTACTAGATTATCAGGGAGACCAATGGTCCACCTTTTCGGGTTAGGCCCATTCCTCCAGTCCGGATCATATACGGAGCTCCAAGTCCAATTTTGAGACCTCACTTTGTAGAGGCTCTAAGACCTCAATGTCTTATCAAAGTAAAATTTTAACAGGCACAATTGTTAAATAATGTTGTTTATTGGGAAATTTTAATTAAATAAAAATATCCTATTGTCTATCTTCAAGTTTACAGCTTTTTGAAACATAAGCAAAATCTGATCTCAAAAAAAAAAAAAACATAAGCAAAATCTAGTAACTTAAAATCTCTAAATAGATTGAAATTCAGCTAAAAAGTCGTGAAACATTGGTTTATTTAGTTTGCGAAAACTCCCTAAATTGCGGATGAGATCTTCTATTCCATAATGGTGTTTCATCTTCTATTCCACCGCACGGATGATTGCCACATGTATAGATATTACCATATTAAAACCTATCTAGGCTTGATTTATGCTCAAAAATTAATATGGTAACTTCTATACACGTGGCATTCATCCGTGCGGTGAAATAGGAGATAAAACACAATCCTGGAATAGAAGATCTCATCCGCCTAAATTGCCATGAAATTTGCCAATATGGTAAACTTGACCGAGAATTGAAACCCAAGTTTTTTTTTAGGCACAAAAACCCAAGATTTTGATACAGGGAAAAGTGAAAACATAAGATATTATTGTGAAGGGTAGTTTGGTCAGAATATAAAGATATTCTATATAAATATAAAGAGAGAGAATGGGATCTGGAATATTGTATGTCAGTGAATGCGATTCCACTGTCACAGTTCCCCAAAAGAACACATACATACACATAAGCCTTACACCTGCCACCTCATCGTTTCATGCATATGTCTGTCCAACCTTAAAATTTTAACATTTTAAAATGTCCAGTTTGCTAAAATGATTAATTAAATTTTATTGGGTTTCAAGCGTTTTTAGATAACTACTTAAAAATATGTATAAATATTGAAAAAAACATCCTCAATTATGTTCGAGAATGGAGTGATATATTTTTTAAACAATTGAATATTTTTTAACTTTACAGTGGTTGTTCGAATCCCTCTGGTAACAATTTACAGGGTGGAGGAGAACTTCTGGTGACTGCTTGGCAAGCCAAATACCCTGACTAGTTGAGGCATAACTCGCGTTTCACATCCTCCACGAAATTCTAGGATAAGGGTAGTGAGGGCCCTCAGGGATGGGGTTCATGAGAATGGAATTATATATGTTTTTAAACAATTGGATTTTTTTAGCTCTCTTTTTAAACTTTGTGGAATTTAATATCATACATCATACTAAGAAAAAAAATGTATAATGTTTAAATGTTAAACAACGAAGTTCGTTATAGTTTAATAACATGGAGTTATTAATCATTGTGTGGAAGACGATGTAAAAATAATTATCTAACATGTGTAGTGATAGTTTTTTTCTATTGGAATGACATCCCGGAGGGCAGAGGATTGAGACGGATCAACATGTGCACATAGTAGGTTTTTTTGAGACGGTCCGAGTTCCTCAGAACTATGATATTTTTTAGTGTGAAAAAGTGATATTGTCTAAATATGTTAATTTAAATGTATTTTAATAAGTATTATTTTTTACTTTAAAAGTATCACCGTCTCATGGTTTCACATACGTTCACCGTCTCACATAAGTTTTTGCACAATATGTATTATAGTGATAATTTACTGTCATAACCCAAAACTTTTCATATTTATTTACATGATTTATATCATTCATAAATATAATTGCATGCATTTTAATATTTCCTATTGACATTAGAATACATTAATAATCTTGACATTTCAATTTTTAGTTTAATTATGTTAGGTAACTACTTGTGCACTATTTAAAAAAATCGGGTAATAAATATTTTGAGCTTTATTTTATTACATCAATGGATTTATTTGAGTGTATAAAGTACAAATATATGTTGAGCATACATTTTTAAATGCATATATATAATTAATTGTTAATCATAAATTGAGGGGTCAACATGTATTTTAAACACACTTTAGGTGCTAAAGTGCAATTTTTGAAAATCTTGCATTATTGCTCCCTTAATGATAATTATTGATAGCCATCATCATCATCATCATCATCATCATCATCATCATCATCATCATCATCAATCGCACCTTATCCCACTACGGGAGTGGGGTGGTGTGAAGTTTATAGTGTCAATTAATTGTCTAAAATTAGTTAACACTACAAATTCACACAAAAAAGCAAAGTGGCAAAGTTTTACGTCGGATGCCCTTCCCGACGCAACCTTCATAAGAAGGAGAAATGAGATGAAATTCCAAAACCATCATCACCATAAGTTTTTCCACTTGCTTGGAAGATACGATGAGACGGCGATGAGTTGAGATAGTTACTCTAGTCATATCCCATTACATAATTGATATAGTAAAATCAACATGTACATCATGGAACATGACCAAATTATTGATAGCCATATGATGGCTAATAGGAATCTGGAAGTTTCAAACAAATGATAAGAAAAGACAAAACAAATCAAAGAAAGAAAGAAAAAGTGAAAGGAAAGAAAACCTCACCCGTAAGCTCATTTCTTCATCAAAAATTCAAAGTTTCTTCTACCTTTTCTCTTGATTCTTATTTAGAAAAATAATCTTCCATACATATCTTTGTTTAAGAAAGATATATCCTCAACTATTTGGTAAGTTTATCTAAGTTTTTGTTAATTTTTGTAATATAAACAGTTGATAGTACATATAGTCATAATTGCATATTTTTCTTTTTTTAATCTTTCAATACATGTACTACAATGGTGAGATCTAAAATATATGTTCGTAGGAATGTTTACATATGAGTTTAGTTTATATTTGTGAGTTTGGATAAGTTAAAAATCGGATTAAGGGTTTGTAAAACAAGAAAATAACAAGATAAACACAAAGCTGTCATTTGAAGGTCTAAAATCTGTTTTGTTATCCTGTAGAGAAGCCTGCATTTGAAGGTCTAAAATCATGATTTTTAATTATTTAAAGGCATGGTTATATTTTTATACATATTAGTTCAGTGTGGTAAAAATTTGGGAGTGATTGGATACATTAAGAAGTGTGAAAATCAACTATATGAACTATAAGATGACATCATGATCCTTTGTTTGTGACCAGCAACAGGTTGCTTCTGTATTTCTCCATTTCGACCGATTGGCTTTCATAGTTTGGATATTTGTAAAACATGAAAGTTGTAGAAAATTGAATTACCTTTTCATCCAACTTGAATCATCTCAATATCATGTTTCTACAGAAAGTTATGTTGAAAATACTGAAGGTTACCAGAGTAAAATTTTCAGACGTTTTAGTTGAATATTTTCTTAGTTTTGTCAAATTTAATGAGTTAAAATTCATACATGTCATACATACATGAGTTCATTAATACTTAATATGTTATTGTGAATTTGGTTGTGCATTTTTGATATATTTATAGGTCAAAATCTCGATAAAAGAAGCGAATAAGATTGATTAAGCGAATCGGGATAAGGACATCACCTTGTGAGTATAATCTTGTAATTTGTTATTTAACTCTTATGTGAATTAATTGATGTTTTTGAATTAATTCCGTATGTGTCGATTATTGTGAGTATGAATTCATTGTATTCTAAATTTGAATTATATGGTTGTTTTGGTGATATTATGATGGTGTTGATATGAATGTGAGAAATGTTGAATGTATTGATGATATTGATATGGAATCAAGATATATGAACTGTATTGATGATACTGATATGAATGTGAGTTATGTGGATATGGAATATGCATTCATCAGAGATAAAAGGATTTTATTATGGCCACCATTATCCTTGAATCATGTGTTACATATTTTCAAATTTTCTGAATACAGAGTACCGTACGGCCATCCTGAGTTCTTGGAACTCAAATATATGTGTTATGAATTACAGAGTGTCATGGCCATATTCGTGATCACGATTTATTCTTGGATATAGATGATCCATAACAGTAAAAGAATATGACCAAGCATATGCATTTGTGTACTTATTAATGATATAAATAGAATGTGTAAGATATGATGATGATGTGCTTGTATGATGTTAAATAACTTGTTCCAGCTCTCAAAAAAAAAAAAAAAACTTGTTCCATGATTATACTTATTGAGCTTCCAACTCACCAAATGCAATGTTGACTATTTTTATATTATGTAGATGAAAGTGATATGTGAAGCTTTAGTACAAGTTGAAGCATGGATCCAAGGTCGGCTGGTTGATTTCCAATCCTTCTTCCTCGGCTCATCATATGCATATCATTTTAGGATCTTGTTTATAAGAATGTGGTCTATTATGATTTATAATATAAATTATATATGTGTATATGAGTGTTAAAAATCTTTTCATTTGGGAATAATGTTTGTGTTTGTACAATATGTTTGCAATAAGAATAAATATGCGTACTCTGATAAACAAAGCAGTTGTAATGATTTAAGTTGGTATATGCATTTTAAGTGTATATATCATAGGGTAAGGGTATTACATTACTGTATTAAATTACTGAAGGAATGATAAAAGAATATAGTAAAGTAAAAGAAAATAAAGTTGCATGGTTAATTGCGAAATGAGAAATTTAATATTTAATTTGGATTTTACCTGAACGTATATATCAAAAAATGATGTTAGGAAGTATACACAGTTTTTTTTTTTTTGGTTACTAGTTATCCAAAAGTGGAACGAAGCAAAACTTGAAATAATCAATATTTTTTTATCCATTTATCATACTAATATTTGGGAAACGTTTTGCTATTTCAAAATTTTCAAGGTTGTTGTAATTTTAATATAGTATTATTGAAGTAATATATTAGTAGAGTGACATAAATTACTCACTCTGCTGTTCCTATTTTTTTTTAACAGCACTCTGTACAACTCCCTATGTCTTATTCTTTGTGAGTGCATTTAATTCTATACAATACTAACGCTTGCTAATATTATTACTTAAACATTACAAACTAGTTACATTAAATTATTAATATAATTTGTTGGGGTACAAAATTGATTTATCCCAATATCTCATATTTTAATTTTTTTTACACTTTATTTTTTTTTGCAATTACTTTATTAATTATCTAATATAAATAATCATTATATTGGATCACATTTATATGTATTCGGCCCATATGGCCAATATAGGCTCATGCACCCACTTTATTTTCCAAGTCTCATTCGACCCATCAACTCAAACATAAAAAAGTCTATCTATTCCATTTGTAAGTATTCTTAATTAATTATTGTGAATTACATTCTCGTGCTCTGTATTTTTCTTCTACAGTCGCTGACTTTAGCGTTGGATGGGCCTCCCTAGGACCACCCCAGGGACCCCTTAACCCCGTTTTGTATGTTGCAGGCTAATTCCCAGTTGAAGATATAATCGGTGACGAAGAAGAAGGACTTGGAGCGATTTGATGAAGAAGAAGAACAACACGAAAATATCAGGTTTGGGCCAGGTGTTATCGGGTTTGTGCAGTTATCGGGTAGGCCCAATAAGAACGATAAGAAATTGAGTCCATATCGAGCCAACATAATAAGCCCGTTAACCCTTACACATTTTTTTTTGTTCTAATTCTAACTTCCTAAGGGGCTTCATATATATGTGATAAATATTTGAAGAAAAATAATATTATACGATATTAGTAAATGGTTTAACGAGCCAAATATTCTATATTGTTCAAATGAGCCAAAAATAAATAAATAAATATAAATAAATAAATTAGCTTATCGGACTTAATGCGTCGTGTTTGGCCTATTGGGTTTTTATCTTGTTCGTGTTTGGGCTAATATTTTCAACTCGTTAAGCTTATCGAGATGTGTTTGAGTTAGTGCTTATTGGCCTATTGGTCGTGTTGTTATCGGGCTTATCGGCCGGTCCGATAACAGCACAACAAGCACGATTTGCCACCCTAACATAAGGTTGACATTGAGGTTCGTGGATAAATCGTACTACTTTTTTTACTATGTGAAATTGGAGTGATAAGTCTAATGTTTCACCCTTGTTTTTTTTCTTTTTTTCCACTTAGTCAACTTTGAAATTATTATTATACCTTTGTTACTCAGAAAGTGTTTGATTGAACTTAAAATATTTGATATTTTTTTTAGAAAGAGCTTATGAAATTAAGAAAAAGTTCTTTGAAACTTATAAAATCCTAGGAAAAAAAAGTCAGTTCACCAAAACTTAATTTCAAAATAAGATTTCATTTTGACGATCTTTTTAAATTCGACAATTTTAAGTTTACATTCTTCTATTTTATCAACTATTTATTAATTTAAAAAAACTGAATTTAATTATAATTTAAGAAACAATTATAAGATACAAACGTTCATAATATATTTTATAAGTTTTTTCAAACATCCTCTGAATAAAAAAAATGGTGGATTTTGATTATACATTCATTATAAAAGGGGACAAAACAAATTAAAAAAGGTTTTGCCCGGTAAAATTAATCAGTAATCAGTAATGAGGTAGTAGCTAGTAATTAGCTGTGTCATTAACTCTGTCCTCGCAAGATTACAAATATCTAAAAGAGATTATTCTCTTGTCAAATTTTTACCTTTTACGTTCAGTTTTTGGCCCTGAAAATGAGTGACCCCTCGGCCTTCTCCCATTTTTGAATCACTTACCATAACATATATCCAGTCCGTTGGATTTTCAACTTTCCAAAATTACCCTCAATGTATTACTAATTTGATTACTACTATCTCCCTTATCGAAATACTCTATTTTTGCATGTCATTTATTGGTTTTACATTACAAAAAGTGACGAGTGTAATAATCATAAAACAAGGATAATCATACATTCATACTTGCATTTTTATGTGATTGACTGAATTGTGTCAAATCTGATTTGGATCGTAATTTTATTTCTGTACCAAATTATGTTCATTTTTTTATGTAGCCAATTAATTTGGTTTGTGAGCTGGAATATCCATCCCATAATAAGCATCATAGAATTATGTATTTAATTTATTTTATTCTGAAAAATGGAGTTGTTGCCAATTTACACAGGACGGAGCTAGACATTTAATTTGGGGGTGGGGCGAAATGAATAAAATTTAATTATTTAAATAAAAAAATAATATTTTAAAATAAAATATACATAAAATAAGGGAGATTCTAAATTTTCTTTTCTTTTTTCTTGGGGGAGGGGGGGTTGGGCTTTACAAGGAAACTCTCCTACAAATACACAAGTTCTTTTATATCTTTATATTGTATGGTGAATATGTAAAGTTTTTTTTTAAAATGTTTTTACAAACAATGTCTTGAGAAGTGTGAGACTAGTGAATTTGATCAAGTTTATTACACTGAGTTAAAGATGTTCAAGCAACTGAGTTACAATCAATTCCACCGTAAATATGTAAATATATGTACATTTGAAATAATAATAAAAGAATAAATTATTTAGTGAAGATTTGGGCAACAAAATAAAAAAGTGGAGAATATTGGTAATTAGTAATTAGGAAGAAGTTGAGGGCATTATGGTGAAGAGAGTGAGGAAAATAAATAGTAAATAGGCGTATGTATATAGTTGGTAAATTAAAATTATGGCACTCTGCCCAACAACAGCATTTCATTTTCCTTTGTAAGTATTATTGCATTTATACTGTCGTCTTCCTCCCTTCTCCATTCCCCTTTCCTTTTAATTCCTCTCTTGAAATGCCGATGCAAAAACACAAAACACACCTGCAGGTATTCTTCAATTTTTTTTCTTCTTCTATTGTTTTTTTGTATGTAGAATTAATTGAATTCATATAAATTCATGAATCTACGAAGAAACAAAATCAATGCTTTTTTTTTTTGCAGGTACAGATTCAGCATGATTTTTCTTGCACCATCTCTTTGACTTAAACTGGAATCTCTCTCTCTCTCTGTCTCTATACTTTTTCAGGACATAAATTGGTGGCTTCTGATTTCTCTCTTGTGTTCTGAGCAAAGGAAGTGCACTAGTACTTATAACCATACCTTTCTTTTTTCCTTTTTTTTTTTTTTGTTATTTTCATTTGTTGTGGTTTGACTCTGTTGAAAAGAAGATGACTACTAACAAAAAACCAAATTGATAAAAAAAATACATGTTGAATGATATGCAAAATCCCCATTAAAGTAAAGCTGCATTAACTATCCCCCTTTATCTCTCTCTCACACACACAAACACATACTGTGTGAAAATGGGTTGTTGGTATTCAAGATTAGACAGAGAAGAAATGGTGTCAAGATGCAAAGCTAGAAAGAGATACATGAAACAGTTAGTTAAAGCTAGACAAGCCTTCTCCGCCGCTCACATCATGTATTTAAGGTCTCTCCGTAACACCGGCTCAGCCCTTCTTCAGTTCGCCACCGCCGAGACCAACCTCCTCCACCACCACCACCTCCCGCCGCTAAACCCTACTACTCCGCCTCCTCCATTTCCCACCCCACCACCCCCCATGAGCCCCATTTCCTGGACCACAACAACCTCCACAACCACCTCCTCCGCTATTCGCCCACCTCCGCCGCCGCCTCCGCCGCCGGTTCCGTCGGCGTCCACGTGGGATTTCTGGGACCCTTTTATGCCAACTTCCGGTCGGTCGGTGGATGAGGAGGAGTGGGAGGAGGAGACCACCACTGCTTCTGAGGTGACCGCCACCGTCACCACCACCACCGCGGCCGGGGCGCGGAACGTAGCGGCCCCACCGTCTGTGGTCACCGCCACTGCCACCACCACTGACAGCAGTGAGCTTGCGGTGGTGGTCTCCACAAAGAGTAAAGATCTTATTGAGATAATCAAAGAACTCGATGACTATTTCTTGAAGGCTTCCAATGCTGGTGCTTCACTCTCATTGCTGTTGGAAGTCCCCATTTGTAATTTCAGTCCCCAAACGTCCTCAGGTAATTGTTAATAATTTTACCTAAATTGCATTTTTGGTCCACCAACTTTTATCGGATTGCACTTTCATCCACTAATTTGAATTGCCATGTATCTGAAATGTCTTTGCTGAAGACACATATAAGCATCGGTTGTTTTCGTTTGGACACGGTTGATTTTTTAATTTTTTTTTTTTTGGCTGCAGGTAAGGATTTTGGATTCGGGAAGAATTCGAGTGCGCTATTGTGGAATTGGGGTTCGAGCAGTGCGAGATGGAATGCGTTTGGGAAATCCTGTGGGGATCCTATTGGAAATAATGTAGGTGGTCTGGCTGCTGATGGGAATGCCACTCATTGTTCGACGGTTGAGAGGTTATACGCCTGGGAGAAGAAACTCTACCAGGAGGTTAAGGTATTCCCAAAAGATACCTAGGCTGCTGACTATTTGCGTTATCCTCTATGATTTTCCGTGTTGGGTAAATTGCAATGCGATTTTAGGCCTGTAAGTATAGGATTAATCCTTTTTGAATTCTGTTTGGCAAAATTACACTGTTATCTGTCTCTGATGATAGAAAAAAAAGAAAAAAAAAAAAAAAAAAAAAAAAAAAAAGAAAAAAAAAAAAATTACACTGTTATCTTTAGAAGCCTCCCGGATTTTGTCCTCAATTTGCCCGGAATTTTAAAAATTGTTTGGAAAATCTCAAGTGAATTGCATGTGACCTAAAGAATTGGGGATTTTCGAATCTCCTTGCTAAAAGATGGAGTTTCCGCTAATGTAGTTGTTGGGGAAAATCCCAATATTTGGCTGGAAACCATAGGCCTTGTTTGTTTATGTTTCCAAGGCCCCATTTCCAATTTCCAACTATTCATAGAAATGGAATCATGTTTGTTTCTAAAATTTCCAATGAAAATCATCATTTTCACTTTCCACTTTTCACATAAAACATCATCCTAAACCTACAATTTCATCTCTCAACCCTATACACTACCCTACATCACTTATCAATCATTATTCTTATTTTTTAATCCAATTATATATGTGGGACCCTCCATTATCAACTTTATCTACTTAAAATACTACTATATATATCTAATGGGACCCACTAGCCTACAATCTTACAAATATAATATTATATATTCAATTAAAATATTCAACCACTATCAACTTTTCAAATTATTATATACATAAAATACTATTTCAAAACTACTTAACCAAACATAATCTCATTTCCAAACCTACATAAAACTCATTCTCATTCACTCATCCAAACATAATTCCAGTTTTCACACGAAAACCAATAAATTCTGAAAATTCATTTTCCAACACTAGAAACTAGAAATAGTCCATGGAAACATAACCATACAAGGCCTATTAGTTTTTGCCCGGAGATTTGAAAACTCTCAATTTTCTGTGTTCACGTGCAACTCACAAAATCTCAGCAATTTTGTAATATCCGGCCAATTGAGGCCTAATTTGAGAGTTATTTAAAGATATAGGGTGATTTTGCCAAACAAAATTAAAAGGACTAATCTTGCCACACCCCACTCCTATAGTTACAGGGCTGAAATTGCAATTTTCCCTTTCCCTGTGACCCATTTTTGTGGAGTGAGACAAAATTATATGGGATGTTTCTCTTGCACAGTTTCTGTAGATTGTCAACATAGAATGAACTGCCTTTCCTCTTTGGATATTGCTAACCATATTGTTATACCCTATTATGATCATCTAATATCTTTGTAGAACCTTTTATTATGGGGTACTCTTGTTTGGGGTCCAAGAAAATGCTGACTGTTTCAGTTGTTTTGAACTAAACACTTCTGCGGTTAGAGACTCGTAGTACAAGATCTAATTGTAAAATATTTTCTATGCGGATGTTGTAGAACGCGGAGCAATTGAAATTAGAGCATGAGAAAAAGGCAGCAATTTTGAGGAAGCTAGAGATGAAGAATGCCGATTATATCAAGACTGTAAAGGCCAAAAAAGAAGTGGAGAAGTTGGAATCACAGATGATGGTTGCTCTACAGGCGATTGAGACTACCTCCACAGAGATTATCAAATTAAGGGAATCAGAGCTTTATCCACAACTTTTTCAGCTTGTCAAGGGTTAGTCCTCTCCTCTGTTCCCCGTCATTACAAATTTTTTATACTGTGGCTCTAATATTAAGCATGTGGAGATTGACTTCTGAAAAGCTAATTAGTGTTATAGATGTGCGTGGATTCGGAGAACTTCTTACTAAATTCTTTTAAGTTGTTTTCATGTTAATTTCATAAGTTCACAATATGGAGTATAAACAGTTAAGTCTCGATGCAACAGAAAAATAGTAAGGGATAGAAAGTTAATCAAAAGTCAAAAGAGGGCAACCTCAAGAGTGAAGACAGATATATGCTAGTTAATACTTACTAGAGGTCAAAGCCAGTTCAATCCTCTATAGGGTTGGAAATACACGTGTCAAAAGCTATAATTATTGCTCTAATTATAATTATTTGTCGTCGGTTCATTTAGGCTTCAGCATTCCATGCAATTGTCAAAAGCTAGTGGTAGCGATATGAGCCTCTATTCAATCATCCTTGGCAATATATTCAAGAAAATAAGTGAAATAGCTAGCAGTAGAATGAAAATTAGAAATTCAATCAGTTCATGCTTATCTCTTGTATCCTCATTGTACCTCTTGGTAATTATACTGTAGTATATATTCATAGCATTCATGAATTCACTGTAGACTGATTGGATTGCAAGGACATGTTTTTGTACTTACAAAATTATGAAATCATAAAAAAATGTTAACTTGACATCTAGATTCACCGAGAAATAATCACCTAGCCCAGGTGTATGGATGTATCCAGTTAAAGATCACTAAGTTAGATTTAGAATCAGAAGAGGTAAAATTGGCACAACTCTGTCATGAAATGTTAAACCAACTTCATACAATCATGATGATATTAATTTTAGGGCGAGAAGTAGTTGAAAATGTAATCACTAAGGGGATATACCTGCTGTTACCTAATGCAGATGAATTGTATAATCTGTTACTCCAACATTATGCTCGATTTTGTTCATAAGGTAGACATTGAATTACTATTTTCCAATGGTTTACGGTTCCTAGTTCTATAAGCATATCTTATTTCAGGTTAATGAGCATGTGGAGAAGCATGTATGAATTCCACCAGGTCCAAACTCACATAGTACAACAACTCAAGTACCTCAATTTCATTCCATCAATCGAACCCACTTCCGAAATTCACCGACAATCAACACTTCAACTCGAGCTCGAAGCTCAGCAGTGGCATCTCTCCTTCTGTAACCTTATGAAGGCCAACGCGATTACATCCAGTCATTGACAGGCTGGCTCCGTCTTAGCCTCTTTCAAGTCGGTAACAATCCAATCAACAAAACCACCAAACAAGACTCTGCCATTTACCCTTTCTGCGAAGAATGGCAGCTCGCAATTAATAATGCTCCCGACAAGGTGGCATCAGAGGGAATCAAGAGTTTCTTAACAGTGATCCATGCAATTGTAGTGCAACAAGCCGAAGAACAGAAACAAAAGAGAAGGTCAGATTCGGTATTTAAGGAGCTCGAGAAGAAAGCGGGCGAGCTCAGATCGTTAGAGAACAAGCATGGCCCGTATTCGATTCTAGAAACTTCCGGTGATTCGAATAAGGATCCCGTCAGAGAGAAAAGAGCAAAGGTGGAGATTTTGAGGGCAAAGGCAGCTGATGAAAAGGCTAAGTACGAAAAATCGATTGGTGTGACAAGGGCAATGACGATGAACAACTTACAGATGGGGTTGCCGCATGTGTTTCAGGCGATGACTGGTTTTGCCAACGTATGCAAACAAGCATTTGAATCGGTGCACAACCAGGCCAAGAGTACCGAGGATCTGCACAGTGTGAAAATGATATTACCTTGAAAGAGATAATACGCAAAGTTCCATATTTTAACTCCATGTATAGACGCGATTAGGCGCCCGGGAAGTCTGCAGAATGCAATGTGCCGTTACATTTTATCGATGGACCTGAGAGATGAAGATTAGCTCTAAAATAATATAGGGCCTGTGTAAGTACTCTTTCTTGCTGGTGTAGTACAATTTGATAGTCAGGTTTCTGCTTTAGATTCAGTTGTAGAATTCCAGTGTTCTCTTTTACTTGATTGTACTTTTGGGTTTGTTTGGTTCAAGATGACATAATAGGTTATTCACATTTCTTTGACAGTCTAATTATGAGAATCAGGGTAGTTTAGTTTGGTGGTGATATATCTTTTGCGAGGCTAATGATTGGCATTTCTGAGTAGAAAATTTGTTCAAAATAGTCATAAGACTGCACGGATCATTTCGAAGTTTTCTAATCTTTTCACAACAGCTATACATGCTCTTAAATAATATTAAGAAATGTTTTGATGGAATATTAAATATGGGGATAATTACAAAAACTACTCTTGTAAAAACCCAATTATTTTTCAAAATTACAGATACCTGCATAAAGTATTACAAACTTCACTTATAGACTCTAGTTTTCATTTCTTTATTGTGTAATTGATATAGTTAGTTACATGTAACTACCTTCAGTTAAGCTAACCGTTTTCTGTTAAGCTTAAACAACATTTGATTTCTTTTGTATAAATGTAACTCACCTCATTAGAAAATGATATGAAAAACTTATGATCATTCTCTTTAGATTATCTCTGTTATGGTATCAAGAGTTGGGCTCTTCATCATTTGAATGAGGTGAGATCTAAAGTCCTTCTTTTCTCTTTTCTTCTCCGATCCTTTCTCTGGCGCTTCTGCTATGGCTTCTCTGATGGCGATTGTCTCTACAATTCCTCATTTAATTCTCTGTCCATACCTATTGATCGCACCAATTATAATTTTTGGAAGATTCAAGTGTTAACAACGGTGCGAGCGCATGGCTTTGAGGAATTTTTATTTGGTACTTTGTCTCCTCCGATGAAGTTTGTTGGTTCTAGTTCATCTATGGTGGTTATGGAGTCTGAAATTAATCCAGATTATCTTATCGTCGTGATCAGTTTCTAATGAGTTGGCTATTATCATCCATTGGCGAGTCTATGCTTGGTCATGTAAGTCGATGCTCCAATGCTCATGAGGTATGGTCTGTTTTAGAGAAACTATTTGTCACTCAATTGAAAGCTAGAGCTATGCAGCTTCGTTTTCTGCTGCAAACCATGAAGAAAGAAGATCTTTCTAATTGATGCATATATTCTAAAGATGAAAAATCTTGTTGATGATCGAAATGCAGCTGGTATCAATATTACATATGATGAATTGGTGTGTATATCCTTGGAGGATTAGGTGTTGAATATGAATTTGTGGTTGTTAATCTCACTACACGAGTTGACTCTATCTCTTTATAGGAAGCTCAATTTGTTCTACAAACACATGAAATGAGGCTTCAAAATTCTCTATCTACTAGTAACATTGTTGCTCATTCAAATGTTCTTCAGGCTACAAATTCTGAATATATTGCCTCTGCAAATATTGCTCAGTTTAATGGAAATTTTAGAGGGGGTGGTAGGTATTCTCGAGGTCGAGGCAGAGGTAGGAATGGACGTGGAGGTTTTTATATGTCTCAGAATAAACCAGTTTGTCACTTGTGTGGCAAACCTAATCATGTTGCTCTCAAGTGCTTCAAGCGTTTTGATGTTAGTTTTACTGGTGCATCTGAGTCTCTTTCTGATCCTCCACAGGCTTATTTTGTTGGTGTCAACTCTTCTATGCCTGATTCCAACTGGTATCTTGATAGTGGAGCAACTCATCATGTGAATGCCAATGTGGATAATCTTACTCTCAATGCATCCAACTATCAGTGCTCAAATAAGCTGGCAGTAGGTAATAGTTCCACTCTTTCCATTTCTCATGCTGGTGATTCTTGTCTTCCTTCTTTCAATCAGTCCAAATCCTTGCTTCTTAATAACATTCTTTATGTCCCTTAAATTACCAAAAACCTTCTTAGTATATCCATTTCACAAAAGATAATAATGTTCTAATTGAATTTCATCATGATTGTTGTTTTGTCAAGGACAATTCCAACAAGCAGATTCTTCTGACCGGAGTGCTTAAGGATGGACTCTATCACATTGATTTTACTCACCTTAAGTTTCTCAAATCCTTAAGTCAGTCTTCTGGTTTGAACTCCACTTGTAATAATGTTGTTGTTACTAAGGCTGCTTGTAATTCTCATTCTGCTGCAGCTTTTCTTTGTAATCCTGTTTCTAAGTCATATTTTCCTTTTGATTGTACTGATGCTACTAGTAATGTTGATGTAAATGTTTGACATAATATATTGGGACATCCTTATGCTGCAGCTCTTTCTCATGTTTTATATAATATGAACATCAAATTCCCCCTTACTTCATTAAAATTATGTGAAGCTTGCAAACTTGGTAAACTTCATAATATGACTTTTCCCCCTCAACCTACAAAAACTTGTGCACCTTTTCAACTCATTCATTCAGACCTCTGGGGCCCCTCTCATGTTGCCTCTACAGGTGGATACAAGTACTTTATTCATTTTGTAGATGATTTCAGATATACTTGGATTTTCCCTCTCAAATTAAAATATGAAGCTTCATCTTTATTCCAACAATTCAATTCCTTTGTTGAAAGACAATTTCAAACTAAGATCAAATGTCTTCAAACTGATTGGGGGGTGAATATAGGTCTTTGGTTCCTATTCTTGCAAATTTGGGGATCCAATTTAGACATCATTGCCCTCACATGCATCAACAACATGGCGGGGTTGAGAGAAAACACTTACACATTGTTGAAATGGGCCTTGCATTACTTGCTCAAGCTCATATGCCTCTTAAGTATTGGTGGGATGCTTTTCTTGCTGCTGTTTTTTTTTTTTTATCATAAATAGACTTCCCACAGCTGTTCTTCAATACTCTTCTCCCGATCAGTCACTCTTTGGAACTTTACTAGACTATTCATCTCTAAAAGTGTTTGGTTGCAGTTGCTACCCTTATCTTCAACCTTATCACAATCATAAGTTCCAATTTAGGTTTGAGAAGTGTTTATTTCTTGGTTATAGTCCCTTCCACAAAGGTTACAAATGTCTCAGTCCTACATGGAGAATGTATATAGCATGCACTGTGGAGTTTCATGAATCTGAATTCCCTTATCCTAAGATGTTTAAATCTTCCTCTCCTCCTGTTTTAGTGCCAACCACCTCTCATTATCCTACAGCTGACATCATTTGGTTACAATGTCTGCTGCAGGAGTTGAACATCAAAACTGAGCAATCCTCTATTCTTTGGTATGATAACATGAGTGCAGTGGTAATGGCTTCAAATCCTGTGTTTCATGCTAGAACCAAGCATATAGAGATAGATGTGCATTTTGTTAGGGAGAAGGTGCTTAGCAAGGATGTTGACATTCGTTTCATTTCCTCTGAAGATCAACCTACTAATATTTTTACCAAATATTTTTGTTAGTCCGAGTGGCTACGATAATCTAGAGGGGAGTGAATAGATTATCCCAATTTTCCATTTTCTCCCTCTTTTTTGAATATAAGAATGACAACAAAAATGAAAGTGCGGGAATGTAAACAACACTCGATGATTTATAGATGTTCAACCCACCTAAGGCCTAATTCTCTACCACCCCGGTATGTCCGGAATGGATTTTTCGAAAAAGGAAAAAAATTTATTAATAGATACCAAACTATTACAACATTTACCTTGAAGAGCACCTCACTCTTCTTACAACACCACATATGAAGATTACCACAATCTTCCAACTCAAAGAGCACCAAACTCTTCTTCACCTAGAAGAGCAACAAACTCTTCAACACGAAAAGCACCAAGCTTTTCAACCAAATCAACCAAACGTGTTCTTGCCAAAAGAACACTAACAAGGATTTCTTATTTTGGATGATGTTACAAATACAATCAAGATTACACTTTAAAAGAAATATTACAATTGAAAAGTGCAAGTGTAATCAAGAAGGAAAGCCTAATAAGCAAGATGTGAAAGTGATAAGCTTAGACTAATACAACAAGAATGTTGAAAGTGAAGAACAAAATATTTGCAGTGATATTTCTTGTTGTGTTGTATTGTGTTGTTTCGACTTAGCAACACTTGTTAAAGTCGAAATTACAGTGAATGTAAAGTGTTTAAGACTTTCAAGCTTTGAACGGGAAGGATGTCAATATGCAGATGCAATGACTCAATTATTAGGCTGATTATTTTTGTATGTTATTTCATCCGCAGGGTTGGGTTCGTATATATAGGCATCAAGGTGTCCGATGGAAATGACATGTCTTTTGGCTCAAAAAGACATGTCTACAGTTAAAAAACGCACATGGTTGCTTGAACAGGTGCAACGTGCGCGTCCATGCACACTTGTGCGCCCGAACAATTATGCTCACTGTCCCCGGCGCGCGCGCGTACATGACCTTGCAATGCGCAGTGCATGCGCGCACTACCACGCGCCCGCGCACTCCCACAGTTGGATAATTAATTATTTAATTAAAAATAATTAATTAATTTTAAAGGGCTTTAACTAAATTTGGTCCAAAAAATATAAGGGTCTTGAAGCCCAAGCCCACGGTCGGCGACCCACGACTCGGGTCGGGCTGAGCCGGCGGGTGGCGCGCACACTCATATGTGTTTTGAACCAAACCCACAAGCATGTAGGTTCTCACCCCTTTAAAAACTTTGGTGCCCCCAAGGGCCCAAACCCAATAGTCCAACTTGAGATTTATTAATTGAGCAAAATTTGGCTTTCTACTCTATGTGGGATGGACATATCTTCTTTCCCACATTTTCCATTTTTCATACCATTTCTAGTTTTAAGTGGTTAACTTCTAGCATTAATTTCTCATTCACCCGGAATTGGTTTTGAGAAATTCCAAATGCTATTCTCATCTACTCACTTAGTAGAATTTTTACAAATAATTTAATTTCATTTTTCACTAATGGAAACCACTTAAATATTTGGTCAAAATTGGGTCAACACCCATTTTACACAACCAAATTCCAACAATAACCACCTCATCACCATTGCGATCATATTCATCGTTTAACTCAATTTTTCTAGGCCCAAAATCTGAAGTTTCATTTGGCACAAAATGATCAACATCATAATCATGCAAGATCGTGGTATATCCACCAGTAGCATCAACATTAGTATTTTCTATTTTAATATTTCTATGTGTAACACTGCAATCACTACAGCCTCAAATGCTTGCATTGAGTGGATGTAGGTAAATCCTTGAGATTGTCCCCTCTAAAGTACTCCACATTGATTGTAGTCACATGCCACCATGATATTCTGCACAATGTTATGGTTTAATTGTTCAACATTAACAAAGAGGTTTGCTGACTGGTTTTATGGTCTCGGGATTAAGAAAAAAAAAACTCAGATCTTGATCATTATTAATACGAAACTACTGTTGAGATATTGTTATCATAATACTTAGCTAGAACTTTCAACAATATTGATTCTTGTTACTACATATCATTTCATACAATATGAAGCAAATTTGAAAGATTCGTCTTATGATGAGAAATCCTCTTTGATGTGAACCGCAACAACAATTGTGCATACGACCCAACAACAATATGTTGTTAACCCAGAATCTTCACTAGTTTGGTTAATTTGGTGGAAAACCTCGACCCGTTGTTTAGCGAAGCAAGAACCTCGGTATGCGAAGACACTACAAGCAATTATGGATTATTGCATGATAAGTCGATAATCGCAACAAGAAACGTAAATCTTGAAGCACTTGGAGAAACACACAATTTGAGAGTAAAAAGTTTAATTGTATTGATCACTGACTGAAAAATAACAAGTATTCACCCTTATAAAGGGTCCAAGCCCTAACTACCAAGAAAACAAATTTAAAACTGAAAACGAAACAAAAACATGAAAATCTTGAAAATCCGGTAAAAAGCACGCCCGTGCCAGAGAAACACGGCTAGGCCGTGTTTCGCACGTCGCCCGGATCCCAGCCCCCACACGGCCGTGTTCGCGAAGGATTTTCCGAACACGGCCGTGCTTTCCACGATCCCACGAACTCCTCTTCCCACATGGCCGTGCTCAGAAGCACGGCCAGGCCGTGTTCACGACGAAGGGTCCGAACACGGCCGTGTAACTTAAGCACAGCCAGGCCGTGGTTTCCACGACTTTTGCCTCCTTCGATTTCTTGATCTTTTATCCCCCGTTCGTCTGACTCAAAATAACAACTCAAAACGCGCCTTAAAGGTTTATTTGGCCTCCAAAATACTAACATGACTCAAAATAAAAACTAAACTACAACTAACTATGATAAATGAATACAACACCATCGATCACTTGATTATGAGGTATTCACGAAGCTAGGTGGCTTGTATTCTTGGCATCCTTCAGTTGCTCAGTCTGAGGTGGACTCTGGACCATTGACGACGCTAATCAACTGGACCACCCGATCATCTTCCTCCTTTAGTAATGCACTCTCGGTCTCGCTTCAATGACTTGAATCACCCATTTAGTGCATCCTTGAACTTCCTTGCCGCCGCCTCGCCACCGGACCAATTGGTATCATTCGGGTCTTTTGTCCATGGATTCTCATCATTCCCCTCCTCTTGAGAAGGATTTGTCCTCAAATCCGAATTGACATCAAATGGACTAAGATCCGCAACATTGAAAGAAGCGTTGACCCCATAGTTGCCCGGTAAATCGATTTTGTAAGCATTGTCATTGATCCGCTCGAGCACTTGGAACGGACCATCTCCCCGTGGCTGCAACTTGGATTTTCGACCTGGCTGAAATCGTCGGCCGCATGTGTACCCAAACCCAGTTGCCCAGTTCGAACACCATCTTCTTGCGATGTTTGTTAGCTTGCGCCGTGTCGCTTCTATCCGCTGCTCGATATTGAGTCTCGCTTTCTCATGTAACTGTTTCACAAAATCAACTTTCTTCTGCCCATCTAAGTTAACATGCTCAGAAACAGGTAAAGGTGATAAATCTAATGGGGTTAGTGGGTTAAAACCATAAACAAGTTCAAATGATGAAAACTTTGATGCAGAATGCACAACATGATTATAAGCAAACTCAACATGCGGTAAACAATCCTCCCAAATTTAAATATTCTTTTTAATGATAGCCCTTAACAACATTGACAAAGTTCTATTCACTACTTCAGTTTGACCGTCAGTTTGGGGATGACATGTAGTAGAAAATAACAATTTAGTTCCCAACTTCCCCCACAAGGTCTTCCAAAAGTAACTTAAGAACTTAGAGTCTCTATCCGACACAATGGTTCTAGGCATACCATGCAACCTCACAACTTCTTTAAAGAATAAATCGACAATCAAAGATGCATTATCAGTTTTATGACATGGAATGAAATGTGCCATCTTTGAAAAACGATCTACGACAACAAATATAGAATTGGACCCATGTTTAGTTCTTGGAAGTCCCAAAACAAATTCCATAGAAATATCAACCCATGGTGTCGTCGGAATGGGTAGGGGCGTGTAAAGTCCCTGGTTTTGAACCCGGGATTTAGCTTGCCTACAAGTAATGCACCTACTACAAATGCGCTCAACATCTCGCTTCATATGTGGCCAATAAAAGTGCTCTTGCAAGACGGCTAAAGTTTTAGCTACTCCAAATGTCCCATAAGACCCCCACTATGCGATTCTCCCACTAGTAAGTCTCTCAAAGAACATTCAGGAATGCACAATTTATCCTCCCGAAATAGAAAACCATCATGCCCTATAAAACTTACCCTCGGCCCCCTTTTCGCACGCACCAAATGGCTCAGAAAAATCAAGATCATGCAAGTACAACTCTTTAATATGTTCAAACCCAAGGATTTTTAGCATCTAAAGTAGAGAGAAGAGTGTACCTCCGAGACAGTGCGTCTGCTACAACATTAGTTTTACCTTGCTTGTACCGGATGATGTATGGAAACATCTCGATGAATTCGAGCCACCGTGCATGTCGCTTGTTCAACTTCTGCTGCCCCTTGAGATACTTTAGGGACTCATGATCGGTATGGATTATGAACTCCTTTGGCCACAAATAGTGCTTTGCCACGCGTTTTTAAGGCCCGGACCAAAGCATACAACTCCTTGTCGTACGTCGGGTAGTTCAAGGCCGCACCACTCAGTTTTTCGCTGAAGAACGTGATCGTCTGCCCCTCTTGCATTAGCAGGCGTCGATCCCAACTCCCAACGCGTCACACTCGATCTCAAAGACTTTGGTAAAATCTGGCAGTGCTAGGAAATGCGCATGTGTTAGCCTTTCCTTCAACAACCGAAATGCTTGTCTTGGGCCTCGCCCACTGAAACGCAACACTCTTTTTAATAGTTTCCGTCAATGGTACTGCGATAGCACTGAAATCCCGCACAAACCTCCGATAAAAGCTCGCAAGGCCATGAAAGCTATATGTGGGTTTAGGCCAGTCCTAGATAGCTTTAATATTCTCCTCATCCACTGTAATTCCCCTCGAGCTCACTACAAACCCCAATAATATCAACTGTTTCGAACAAAAGGTGCACTTCTTGACGTTTGCATACAACGTTTCCTTCCTCAACACCTCCAAGACGGCCCTCAAGTGATCCAAGTGTTCGTACAATGATTTACTATAAATAAGAATATCATCAAAGTAAACCACGACAAACTTACCAATGAAAGCTCTCAAAACATGGTTCATAAGTCTCATGAACGTGCTAGGCGCGTTGGTTAGCCCAAATGGCATGACTAACCACTCATACAAACAATGCTTCGTCTTAAAAGCTGCTTTCCACTCATCCCCTTCCCGCTCCAAATCTGGTCGTACCTGCTCCTCAAATCGATCTTGGAAAAAATGCTAGAACCATGGAGTTCGTCTAACATATCATCCAAGCGAGGTATGGGGTGCCAGTACTTGATAGTGATGTTATTAATAGCCTGACAATCCACACACATCCTCCAAGACCTATCCTTCTTCTGAACTAGTAACACCGGAACCGCACAAGGACTCATGTTTTCCCGGATGAGTTTCTTACTTGGCAACTCATCAACCTCGCGCGCAACTCTTTTGTTTCCTCCATTAGTTACGCACGCGGTCGGTTAAGCGATGATGCACCTTAATGAAATCAATCTGATGCTCAATCCCTCGAATAAGTGGTAATCCGTCCGGCATCTCGTGCCCTGGAAATACATCCTCGAACTCCCGCAACAAAGACAAGACAGAACTAGGCAAATCGGGGTTAAGACTGTCAGTAGACAAATAAGTGCCCTTGTAAACCAAGAGTATCATCGAGCAACCACTCGTGGTGGCTTTCCTAAGGTCACTCATTTTTGCAATCAAATTTATTTTTCCCTTGTTTCTTACCTTATGGCCGTCCCACCCCCCTTTTTGTTTTCGGCCCACTCAAAATTATCAATCATTTTTTTCTCGGCCATCACTCGAATCTCACTTCTACCCTTGGCTGGACTCTCAATTTTTTTCTCACTCAATCTCTCATTTTTCTCGGCTTTTAGTTCTTTTTCTTGCTCACTTGCTGAATTTTCTATCTCATCTGCCCCATTAACTTCAATTTCTAATGAATCATCATATTCAATTGTTGGATCAATACCCAACATATCATCAAAATCAAATGATAACAGATCCCCTTTCACCGGATAGAGTACTTCAGGAACATCCTCCAACTCCGGCTTTACAATATATATCTCCGGCTTGACAATTTCTAATCTCGAATCGACAACTTCTGGAACTTCCTCCAACTCCGGCTTGATTACCTCTACTGAGGGGTTCTCCGCGGTTTAAAAATCGACGCAAAACGCGGATCATTGACAACAAAATCCCAAGCGGTGGTACTAATATTGGAGGTTTCTGATGTGACACCCCTCCTCTTGAGCGGTTGCTCAACTTTTGTACCCTTCCAACCAACACGAGTCCTCCTTCTATCACACGGTTTTCCACAAACATTAATCATCACCGTTGCCAAAACTCTTGCCAATTCTTCCATATAATCTTTGTTGCTCAGATTTAGTGGGTGTCGCGTTTCCACATACATGATGTATAAACAAGTGCAACAATACCAACAACAATCCTAAAAAAAAATTTAATATCACGCTCTTATGAAATCACGAAATCAACTTCCTAGTATATTTTTTTTTTCTGAATTTAAATATTTTTCTCTTTTTCTTTTTCTTTTTTTTTTGTAATTTCTTGAAGAACTAGGGTTTACAAGAAATTCTGGAAAATAACAAAAATAAAGAACAAGGATAGACTTAACCTTGCTAGATGGCTCTGATTACCAACTGATGTGAACCGCAGCAACAATTGTGCATATGACCCAACAACAATATGTTGTTAACCCAGAATCTTCACTAGTTTGGTTAATTTGGTGGAAAACCTAGACCTGATGCTTAGCGAAGCAAGAACCTCGGTATGCGAAGATGCCACAAGCAATTATGGATTATTGCCTGACAAGTCGATAATTGAAACAAGAAACGTAAATCTTGAAGCACTTGGAGAAACACTCAATTTGAGAGTAAAAAGTTTAATTGTGTTAGGAATTTTATTGTTTAGATTTTGATGAATGCCATGTAAAACTTAGAATAGAAAGTTGGCACCCCAATTCTTGTTGTAAAATGTATTGTAACAATTAGAGTGGCTAAGTTTGAGCTAAGTCGGCTACGCCTTAACATGCAAGAAGACAATCAAGACTGAAGGAAGACTTGCCGCGAGACAAACCAGTATGGCAAAGAAGAGTGAGACAGAACTCTATCGAAAAGGTGAGATGCAACAGTGGAGCATCGACAAGTCAACTCAAGAAAAGCCAAGTCTCAAGTTGAAGTGACGGAAGAGTCATCCATGATTGGAAGGCGACTATAAGTCACCTGGGGAAAGCAAGGAAATGCAATCAAGTCGAGATAATCGTAAAAGAACCGTTGCACAAAAATCAAGAGATTTACTTAAACAAGTAATATCTCCATACCACCTTTCTTGGAGTGCTCGATCTGAAGCGTGCAAAAGGAATGAACCAATGGGAAGCACTACACCGTGTCGAACTCGAAAAGGTGAAAGAACAATTCATACGAGGAAATGGCAATTCCAAGGATCGCAAGCCAACGATCGCAAAGTGACTTTCAAAAATAAGCCTATCTCTTCAACGGGCAAATTTTTGAAAGTTCACTATAAAAGGCCGAGGAGTTTGTTTGAGAAAAAAAAAAAGAGATACTGAGAGATGACACACATATGAGATAAACAAGCATATTAGAAAAATCAAACATTCTCAATCCTCAAGCCTACATTACGAAGTACATCAATCCAACACCCACCGTGAAGGAAAGAGAACTTCAATCGGTTGAAGAGGAAATATCGAAAACAAGGGGTCTACATTCCGGAAGGATTGTAGAAAGGTTCAAGGTCAACCAAGTCTTAAGCTTTTGGAGGGCTTCGTGATCAAATCCAAAGAGCTTGAGCAAGTGAGTCAGTAGTAACAAGCGGTTGCCTCTGTGAAGAAGAAGTTGAGTCGTCACGAGAAGCCATCTAAGTGATCAAGGCATCTCCGCATCGAGTCCCTAAGGATCAAGTCGGCTTGTTGTGATCAAGACTTGTATCTGGACTTACCACTTTGTAAACCGATCATTACTTAGTGGATTCCTCCGGAGTTGGAGAAGAGAGGAGTAGAAGAATTACCCCATCTTCGAACCTCTATAAAAACTTTATCGTGTCATTTACATTTCAAAGATTTAAATTCCTCGCACTTTTAACTCGCTTAAATCTGGCGATAAATTTGCTATCCATTTGATAAAATTATAAGTACTAAATCAAGCTCTAAAATCTTGCTTAATCAAACTTAAGGGTGTTAAGTCTTCCGCTGAAAATAAAACCACGGTTGAGTTAAATTATAGCCAACAACTCGAGTTACTCCATCAATGTACGGCTCGGTGAGTCATTTGAGAGATTAACTCTACTTGTGACTAATTCGATTGTCCATCAAGGACACAAACAGTAGTAGAATCAACTCTGTAGATTTAAAAGGGCTAAATCGAAAATTTGGTAAGGTTTATTCAACCCCCTTCTAAACCTTACACTTACACCCCTTGGGACCTACAAGTGGTATCGGAGCGGTTGGTTCATTGAACCCTCCGCACCGTTCTTGAACTAGATCTCCAAATTTTTCAAAGTCTCGCTTTAGTACTTAAATTTTCAAAACTCTTTTTATCATTAAAAGTCATTATCATGGAAGCAAATTTGACACGCATCCCTATGTTCACTATTGAAGAATTTGATGATTGGAAAATTCGTATGCGAGGCTCATCTATCAAAGATTACATGATGAGATGTGGATAGTGATAGAAGATGGGCCTCTGCAAATATTAAAGGTGAACATACAGTATGTTAAGAGTTGCGGTGAAGGAGAAAGATGATCTTTGCTCTCGGACACTCATCATGGTTGAAAAACCAAGAACCGAGTGGACAAATGATGACGAAAAAAGATACAATCTGGACAATGTAGCCAAGGACATCCTTACAAAACCTTGGACAAAGCCATGTTCAATAAAGTCAAATCTTGCAAAAAAATGCGAAAGGAAATCGGGACAAGTTGACATTGATTTGTGAAGGCTCGAGCAAATCAAAGAAAACAAATTATCGGTGGATGTACAAAGATTTGAAAACTTCAAAATGATCTCGGAGAAAACCTGGATCAACTGGATGCTCGGTTTACAGAAATCACAAATGAGTCATCTACACTTGGAAAGGAATATACACAAGAAATGTGTATGAAGATCCTAAAAAGTCTTCCAAATTGAATGGGAAATGAAGGTCATGGCAATGAGACATTCCATGGACCTATCAAAGACATCCAACCATGAACTATTCTCATACCTCAAAGCCTACGAGTTTGAAATGAGAAGAAAAAGACCAGGAAGAGACAGGTTGTACCCAAAACAATGCTCTAATTGTTAAAGATGGGAAAAGAGTTGAGGTCAAAGAAGTCATCGACCCGGAAGAAATAGCCCGATGGTTAAAAGATTCAACAAGTTCTTTAATAAGAACTACAAGAAAGGAAAGGGTGAATCTTCCGTAGAAGACACTCACCTCCTCCAAATCAAGGGAAGACAGCCAACCAAGAGAACAGATCGTCAAAAAGTTGAGTATCAAAGGGCGACAACTCAAGAATGGAAAGAGTCGATCAAAAGGCTGAATATCTATGTTGGAATCAGACAGACAACCAGGTCACTATGCCATTGATCGCTCATATCCTGTAGTCGGCAAATGGGATGAAGAAAAAGAAAGGTCTTGAGAGAAAGAAGACAAGAAAAGAAAAAGGCAATGATGGCTGCAGAGATCGCGAGACAAATAAGTCAAGAGAGACAATCGATTGAGAGCAAAGAAGCCGACTACTCAAGTGACTCTGAAGAAGAAGCCCGATCCGCTGATGGCCAAAGAACAAGATCAAGAAGATGAGGTTCAAGGAACACCGAGTGCCAAGGAACCTGGTACATGGATAGTGGTTGTTCAAGACATATGACAGAAATAAGAGAAATCACAAAATTCAAGGAAGTCAAAGGAGCAAAAGTCATATTTGGAGGAAATGAAGCTCTGGTGAAATAAGAGGCATTGGATCCATCAAGAGGAATGGATTAGAAATCACGGATGTTGCATATGTTGAAGGACTCAACTTCAACTTACATCGAGTATCGATCGGCTACTGTGACAAGGGCTACAATGTTGGATTCAACATGGGTATGTGCCAAATCAAAGATATTGAATCAAATGAAGTGGTACTGCTTTGCAAGGATGTAGACAGAAAAATATGTATGTAGTGGATTGGTCAACTGCAACACCCAAAGACTTGTCTACTAGCAAAGAGCACATCTCAATCAAGTTGGCTGTGGCACAAAAAGGTGAGTCACCTGAATTTCAAAACAATTAACAAGTGGCAAGAAAGTCATCTTGTAGAAGGACTTCCGGACTCATATACAAGAAGGAGAGTCTATGTGATGCATGTCGAGAAGGAAAACAAATCAAGTCGTCATTCAAAGAAAAGACATGCCCATCCTCAACAAGAATATTGCATCTGCTTCATATGGATCTATTTGGCCCGTGGAACCAAACAAAGATAAGTGGAAAGAAATACACCTTGGTGGTAGTAGATGACTACTCAAGATATACATGGACAATATTCATGTGTAAGAAGAAAGAAACTCTACAAAAACTACCACAAATGATGAAAAGGATTCAAAATGAGAAGAGTCAAACCATTATCAAAATAAGATCGGATAGAGGAACCGAGTTTGTCAATGGAATAATAACTCGTATTGTATTGAGAATGGTATTGGTCATGAACTATCGCGCAAGGACTCCACAAAGAGAATGGAGTTGCGAGAAAGAAGAACAGAACTCTCAAAAGAAGCAAGAAGGACCATGTTAGGCTGAAGCAGGGGTTACCAAAAGATTTTGGGTCAAGCAATCAACACGACTTGCTACACCCAAAACAGGATGTATGATAAACAGACAATGACAAAGACTCCTATGAAATCTGGATTGGAAGAAAACCAAATGTTTCATATTTCGAATATTTGGATGTAAATGCTTCATTCACAACAATGGCAAAGACAACCTAAAGGCTTTTGATGCTAAAGTCGATGAAGGTATCTTCTTAGGATACTCAACGAAAGCAAAGCCTACAAAATACTCAACAAAAGAACTATGGTTACTGAGAAGAATCCATTCATGTAGTATTCGATGAGCAAAATGTAAATGGAGAAGACATTGAAGAGTCACCGATAAGTCAATCATCCAACCATACGAAGAGTCCCTATCTTTGAAGCTGAAGTGGAATTATCAATTGAAAGAAGATGAGATAGTGAATCTCAAAAACAATTTGGAAAATTTGCAGCTAAGTGATTACGAGAGAGCGACCCGCAACACAACCGCAAGTCGATCAATCCACTAACTCACTCCAACCTGATGTAAGATGGCCGAGAGACCATCCACGAAACTTGTCATTGGAGATATAAGAGAAGGTGTCAAGACAAGATCGAACTCAACAAGAAGCAATGTTCACATGCTTCATCTCGCAAATAGAGCCAAAAGATGTGTCACAAGCATTGGATGACACACATTGGATTCAAGCTATGCAAGAAGAGTCAATCGGTTTGAAAGGAATAAAGTGTGGGAATTAGTGCAAAGACCCATGCATCAAAATGTTATTGGCACTAAATGGGTATTCGAAATAAAATGAACGAGGAAGGCTCGTGGTAAGAAACAAAGCAAGATTGGTAGCCAAAGGATATTGCCAAGAAGAAGGGATAGATTTTGATGAAACATTTGCCCCTGTAGCAAGATTGGAAGCTATAAGGATGTTTCTTGCCTATGCACTCACAAGAATTTCGTTGTATATCAAATGGATGTAAAAAGTGCATTCCTAAATGGTTTATTGGAAGAAGAAGTGTATGTTGAACAACCTCCGGGATTTGAGCGAGCAAGACTCTTGAGACAAGGTATACAAACTCAAGAAAGCCTGTATGGATTGAAACAGGCACCCGGAGCATGGTATGATACCCTGTCACAATTCCTAATCGAAAATGGATTCACTAAAGGAAAAGTAGATAGAACACTTTTTCGAATTCAAGACAAGAAGAGTATCTTTGCTTGTTCAAATATATGTGGATGACATCATTTTTGGATCCACTAACAAAGAAATGTGTGTGAAAAATTTTCAAACCTCATGCAAAGTAAATTTGAAATGAGCATGATGGGAGAGCCGACATTCTTCCTTGGACTTCAAGTGAAACAATGAAGGATGGAACCTTCATAAGTCAAACAAAATACACCGAGATTTAATGAAGAAATTTGGTATGGAGGAGAAGTCTTCTCAAAAATACCAATGAACACATCACCAAAATGGACATGGATGCGGATGGCAAGCCTCAGAGATCAAACAAGATCTGAGCACTTATTGGATCATTGCTCTATCTCACGGCTAGCGGCCGGACATCACTTTTGCCGTAGGTGTATGTGCAAGATTTCAATCTGCTCCAAAAGAGAGCCATATGACTAAGAGAATCTTGAGATACTTGAAAGGAAGCCAAGAAGTAGGCCTATGGTATCCAAAGGAAGGTGGATTCAAGCTAATTGGCTATTCGATTCTCGACTATCTTTGGATGCAGAGTGGACAGAAGAGCACTTCGAGGCACATGTCAAATGCTTTAGGAAACGGACTAATTTCCTGGTTTAGCAAGAAGCAAAACTCAATAGCCACCTCTACAACCGAGTCGAAATACATAGGCTGGGCAAACAAGTGCCCAAGTCCTATGGATGAGACAAAGAAATGAGAGACTATGAAGTTGAGGAAAAGAAATTCCAATTATGTGCGATAACACAAGTGCAATTGCAATCACTCAAAATCTGTGTTGCATTCAAGAACAAAGCATATTGATGTCGATATCACTTCATAAGAGATCACGTTGAAAAGAAGGACATCGTCCCGGAATATATCTCAACCGATAAACAACTAGCCGACATCTTCACAAAACCACTATGTGAGTCAAGATTTGAAGAACTCAAGCATGAGTTGGGGCTAATTTGAGAGTGAGTGACACTCGAGACAAATCAAAGAAGAGAAATGGAACAGAAAAAGAAAAAGAGTGAAAACAGAAATCACTTCGATCAAATCACCAGATGATTCGGAAGACAAACGACACCGAGTCACCGTGATAGGTGAGTCGCTCGAGAACTGTGAGAAGTAGAGTTAAATCGGCTAAGAGATAAGTTGAATGACTTATGAGCAAAGTGACAAAAAACGCGTTTTTGACTAAGCGGGAATGTTTTAAGGAATACGTCGAAGATAATGATGATGTGTACGAGACATAAAGCCGCACACCAAGCTTATGATTGGATATAAATGTTGCCGCATTAAATACGAGACATGAAATGCTCAATAGGCGTCGCGAAATCCAAGCCGTTGATTTCGATCACAATTCAAAACCGCCGCACGTCCTTTCATAAACCATATTTAAACCATTTTAATCTGTTTTCTCTCTCACACTTCTAAAATCGTTTCATCTCTTTCTCTCGAAAGGCAAAGGCAAAATACTCTCGAAACCCTATCAACCCTCAAATCAATTTCTCGAGTTTTTCCTTGATATAATCCTGAGAAATGGCACCAACTTATGACTTTACCAAGTTAGGAAAGCAAATCCACACCGGTTCGACGGTGGATTTCGACGGAATGGTGAAGCGGGGTCCGATGACACCCTAGTGAAGAAAATCGCCGAGAAGTTGGAAACGTCCTGGACTAAAACCGTTTCTAACACTAGAATATCCGATGACCTATGTGGAGGAGGTCGCACAATTCTCGTGAATGCCGAGATTCACGATGAAGGAATCAAGTCATCTGTTCATGGAAGCGGTGACTATCACCGCCAAGGATTTGGCTGAATATTGCTCACTACCAGCCAGGAAGGAGCATCCGAGATTAAAGAGTCTGATGTAAACTTGGGACGATGGAAAGAAATAGCCAAGTCCGACTTTCTTTGATAAAATAATATACACAAAGAAACAAGAGATCGGCTATTTGAAGGAGGATTATCACAAATTGTTGGACATAGTTGCCAAATGTATCGACATCAAATTTGGCGGCTTTGACCAATCAAAAAGGCAAAGCGATTGTGATGGCTGCAATCATCGAAGAAAAGAAGATAAATCAAATTGAGTTTGTCTACAGCAGACTCTGCCGAGCGTGGGAACAAGTCCTTCAAAGAAGATGGCACATTTGGAGGATCCAGGGATATGGCCTGTGATTGGCCGGCTATTGGAGGTGAAAGGAGTCCCTCTTAGGCATGGGAAGGCTTTCCATGTTAACAAGAGAATGTTGAGCTAACCTCTCCGGGCGCGAAGCGAGCTTACGCCAAGAGAGCGACACTGATGAGGGGGAATCACCGACCAAGATACAAATTCTTCTCTCTCCAAAAAGAAGAAAGTCGCCCCTGCAGCTAAGAAGAAGACGCGCCTGCGCAAAGAAAGAAAACAAGCATGCTCGCCCTGCAGCAGAGTCACCGCCCGCGGCGGTGTCTCCCGCCCTGCCCGGCTGGGTCGAGAAGGACTCACAAATACCTTCTCCGATCGTCAAAAGGAGGAGAACTGACAAGCCAAGACGGCCGGCTCCTCGAAAACAAACACCAAAGACGCCCCCCCCGCCCAAGACTCGAGAGGACACCATCTCTCGAACCGAAATCCCTCCGGTACAAACTAGGAGACGAAGAAGACTTGTCAAGCGATCCCGAACAGAGAAACCAAATGAGTCGATTACTCAGCTAGCACAAATACCGGAGACTCTGGAGAAGTAGAGTCTCCGGATGTAGTTGATGAAACTTGACCAAGTCTGCTTTGAAGCGCGATCGAGAGGCAACCCAAGACACAACAGAGCTCACACAAACCGGTAAGCACAAGAAGAACCCGCGGCGGATAGTGATGTAATGATCCTATCTCCACCTTACCCGGACATCCAAAATCGTCTGCGTGAGTGGAGGAAATGGAAGTTGAGTAAGTCAAGGAACAGTTCCAACGGCCTTTGAGTTCATAGAAGAAGAAGAGGAACTGCTAAATTTCCTTGGATTAACTCTTTGTGCTCCCGGCTCACGGATGAAGACAATCGCACGAAATCCTGCAGATCTACAAGGACAAGGAGAGAGAAAAGCAAGCGAAGAAGCCGAAGCACGTGAGAAGGCAAGCATCCGCCCTATCTCCCACACCACGAACACACACATCCTCTCCTTGATGTCTTCTCTGATGGTGACGAGGAACCAGGAGAATGCTCTTTGCCCGCGAAGAGTTGCAAATGCAGCAAGCATTGCACGAATCAAGAATCCTTCACGAGCAAAGATTAATGGAGGGACCAGGAGAGTCCTCGAACACACGGTGAAATCGATCCAATGGGAGTGGTTCAAAATAGCCACTGTTGTTGCTGCTACCACTTCCCCACTCACTCGAGAAGAAGGCATAAGGAGATGGCGATGAACCGGGATAGTGGGACCCCAATCGAGCCAACCCCTATTGAAGGTGTGCTACCACCGCCCAACGATCGAGCAATCAATCGAAACAAAGGGAGTTTGGAGACGAGTGACCCCATTCCAAGTCACTCACCGGTGCGTGCGCCCGGTGGGGAAACTCCCTCCACCTGCGGCAAGGTCGGAGGATCTTTGCGAGATGACTCCACAAAGAATGTAGGAGGCGAAGTAGAAAAATTCAAACACAAAAAGAACAAAGAAGTTGCCATCAACGAAGCTCGGAGGCGATTGAGACTGTCTCACCGAGGTGCCAACTCTAAAGGCTAATGACGCCTGGCGATGCGATCGAGGCCTGAGAAGGAATGACCACAGGGAGTTAACACTGGGCGATGAAAGTGCAATCCATGGGGTTGAGACTCCAATGGATGCCACTTTGTAGAAGACCCTAAGACACCGACACCGAAAGGGAGGACCAAGGCCTCGCAGACCCGTGAGAGACTCGCCGGAGGAAATGAAGGCCACGGGAGGTTGAGACTTCCCGGGTAAAGCAAAAGAGTAGAGAACATCCCTCCTGGTATCATCGACCCATCCGAGAAGGAGATTAGCGCACTTCATGATTCCCAGGACAACCCCGATGTCACTTTTCCGGGATCGGAAGCGAAGAAGAAGCGAGTCATCCCCCATGACAAATCCAAAAGAATCACCGCGGATGTTCCAAGCACGAGCAAGTCTCGATCCCAAGACTACTCACAAACCTTTAATTTTGATGATGAGCCACCAATGGAAATCTCATCATCGTCGATGACGCTTCGGATAAGGCCGAGGACCATCCCTATCAAATGGAAAAATCACCGAGACCAACGAAGTCATTAAGACAAAATGAGGCTCGCAGTGGGTCTACTTCACAACATAACCCAAATTGAACAAGAGACCACCGCTCGGGCTCCTCAAGGCTGCAGCAGATCGATTCCCAAAAGAACTTCACACGCACCGCTCATCATCGAACAGATCCCGGTTGGCGGTGATGAATCTTTTGTAGAATCTTTCCCTTTCTCACCGGAGATACGAACTCCACGAAGAGTCGAAACGAACAAGCACGCTATTACAAACCAGCTCCTGTTCTTCCATCGACACCATCATTCCAAATGATTATGACTTGATCTTTGTATGGCCATCACCGCAATGTACCTGAAGAATCACCAAGTTCGAGAAGTGTTCAAGGCACTCTTTCTTGAGGTTGAAAGGATGGAGAGGCATCGAGCCTCTTTGGACATGCGATCGGACAACGAGAGATGCCACCCCACGATTTAAGAGGCATAATATACTTCGGATAAGGGAATGGTGGCAACAAACAAAGAACAATGCGTGTGGAACAATGAGATACTTCGTGGCAATTGTTCAACAAGTCTGCTGGTGTGGAGAGCTCGAAAATGCCGATGCAAAGACGAAGTGAGAGAGAACACATTGAGCATATGCATGAAGCTCACACCCGAGAGATCAAGGCATTGCGTGAGCAAAATACAAATGATCTCTGACGTTTGGAAGAACACATGACAAGAAAATTCAGCATTCTCATGGCCGAGATGAAGCCGATTTCATTGAGAATCCAACGCTACTCGACCAATTCCGTCTTTGCATACAACGCAGCAGACTTTTGAAGTAGAACTCAACCATCGAAGACTTCGACTTCATGCTTGCCAAAGATGTTCCCAGGGTTCCTCTATCCTTTGATGATGCCAAAAAGGGGAAGAGGAATACCTTAAAGCAAAGAAAAATCTGAAGCCGAAAAGAAAAGGAGTGAGAAGGGAAAATCACCAGGAAGTCTTGAAACGAAAGAAAGGAAAGCTTGTTGAGGGGGAAGGATCAACGATGTGACATTGATGATTGCACAAACCCCCAACAAGGTCCTCACGGTGACATTATAAGCGGAAACTCCCTCATGACTCGCCACTCCAACACTCTGCGTATCTATGGTCGAAAAGAGAAAATCAATTGAAGCGAGGGATGAAGGAAGTGGAAGGAAGAATGGATGCCAGGGTGATGAACATCTTGAAAGAACATGGAGGCATTCCGGTGAGAGATACACCTATGCCATCTCGGATGTCGGGACAGAGCCACGATCGGTCGATGAATTTAAAACGCTCGAGTCGGGGATACTTTGCAAATATGTCTATGGCTCAAGCTTGGGACTGTCTTGGGAAAAGGGTCTCACATTATGTGAAGAAGGCGACAGTAGCGGAGACAACCTAGCGATCGCTCTGCTGGTCACTCCGCCGTCACTCACCGGAAAGAAAAGACCCCAAAGACAAGATACGCCCGGAGGTAGAAAGAAGCTTCACTCCAGGCCTCCGCCCAAGAATATTGAATACGTAGATCCAGGGAAGAAAGGAGGGATCTCTTGGGTGGAAACTTGACCAAGTGGCAAATTTGAAAGTGGCTAAAACTAACGCCGAGTATGCAAAAAGAATAGAAGAAGAAAACAAGAGACAAACTCGGCTATGGCGGAGAGACAGAAAGAATAAGAAAAGATGAAGCCGCCAGAAAGCATATGAGAAGAAAAAGAAGGCAATGACGAGAAAAAGAGAAGAAGAGAAAGAAGATCTTTGAACAAGATGAAAGAAGGAGAGCGGCGAAGGAGATGAAGTGTTCTTTGTCAACCCTTCGTGTATTTTACTATGTAAATACATACAATGTAAGTCTTCTCAGAATAAAGGTATAAATTCTTTATTTTTTGTGAAGTCAAATATGTGCTCACGATACACCTTGTAAACAATTGTGTAAAAAAGAACAGAATGATATGATCTATTCTCACATACATTCTATGTCGATACACTATCTGTATGTATCTTTGTTGTTTGCATTTTTGAATGATTTAAGTTTTGGCATCATCAAAAAGGGGGAAATTGTTAGGAATTTTATTGTTTAGATTTTGATGAATGCCATGTAAAACTTAGAATAGAAAGTTGGCACCCCAATTCTTGTAAAATGTATTGTAACAATTAGAGTGGCCAAGTCGAAGTTAAGTCGCCACGCCTTAACATGCAAGAAGACAAATCAAGACCTGAAGGAAGACTTGACTGCGCGAGACAAATGAGTATGGCAAAGAAGAGTAGACAGAACTCTATCGAAAAGCGGTGAGATGCGGTGAGTGGAGCATCGGTCAAGTCAACTCAAGAAAAGCCAAGTCTCAAGTTGAAGTGACAAGAGTCATCCAATGATTGGAAGTCGACTCTAAGTCACCTGGGAAAGCAAGGAAATGCGATCAAGTCGAGATAATCGTAAAAAGAACCGTTGCCGCAATCAAGAGATTTACTTAAACAAGTAATATCTCCATACCACCTTTCTTGGAGTGCTCGGTCTACGAGCGTGCAAAAGGAATGAACCAATGGGAATCACTACACCGTGTCGAACTCGAAAAGGTGAAAGAACAATTCATAAGAGGAAATGGCAATTCCAAGGACTCGCAAGCCAACGATCGCAAAGTGACTTTAAAAAATAAGCCTATCTCTTCAACGGGCAAATTTTTGAAAGTTCACTATAAAAGGCCGAGGAGTTTGTTTGAGAAAAAAAAAGAGATACTCAGAGATGACACACATATGAGATAAACAAGCATATTAGAAAAAAAAATCAAAACATTCCCATCCTCAAGCCTACATTACGAAGTACATCAATCCAACACTCACCTGTGAAGGAAAGAGAACTTCAATCGGTTGAAGAGGAAAATACTGAAAACAAGGGGTCTACATTCCGGAAGGATTGTAGAAAGGTTCAAGGTCAACCAAGTCTTAAGCTTTTGGAGGGCTTCGTGATCAAATCCAAAGAGCTTGAGCAAGTGAGTCAGAGTAACAAGCGCAAAGGCCTGTGAAGAAGAAGTTTCGAGTCGCACGAGAAGCCACCGGGTGATCAAGGCGTCTCATCGAGTCCCTAAGGATCAAGTCAATTTGTTGTGATCAAGACTTGTATCCGGACTGTTACCACTTTGTAAACCGATCATTACTTAGTGGATTCCTCCATGAGTTGGAGAAGAGAGGAGTAGAAGAATTACCCCATCTTCGAACCTCTATAAAAACTTTACGTGTCATTTACATTTCAAAGATTTAAATTCCTGCACTTTTAACTCGCTTAAATCTGTCTGATAAATTTGCTATCCATTTGATAAAATTATAAGTACTAAATCAAGCTCTAAAATCTTGCTTAATCAAACTTAAGGGTGTTAAGTCTTCCAATAAAATAAAACCACAGTTGAGTTAAATTATAGCCAACAATGAGTTACTCCATCAATGTTCAATTTGAGTCATTGAGAGATTAACTCTACTGAGTGACTAATTCGATTGTCCATCAAGGACACAAATTGTGTAGAATCAACTCAGAGATTTAAAAGGGCTAAATCGAAAATTTGGTAAGGTTTATTCAACCCCCCCTTCTAAACCTTACACTTACACCCCTTGGGACCTACAAATTGTATTGATAACTGACTGAAAAATAACAAGTATTCACCCTTATAAAGGGTCCAAGCCCTAACCTACCAGAAAATAACTTTAAAACTGAAAAGGAAACAAAAACATGAACATCTCGAAAATCCGGTAAAAAGCACGCTCGTGCCAGAGAAACACGGCCAGGCCGTGTTTCGCACGTCGCCCAGATCCCAGCCCCCACACGGTCGTGCCAGGAAGCACGACCAGGCCGTGTTCGCGAAGGATTTTCCGAACACAACCGTGTTCCCAAGCACGGCTAGGTCGTGCTTTCCACGATCCCACGAGCTCCTCTTCCCACACGGCCATGCTCAGAAGCACGGCCAGGCCGTGTTTGCGACGAAGGGTCCGAACACGACCGTGTAACTTAAGCACGGCCAGACCGTGCTTTCTAAGACTTTTGCCTACTTCGATTTCTTCAGTCTTTTATCCCCTGTTCGTCCTAGACTCGAAATAACAACTCAAAACGCGGCCTTAAAGGTTTATTTGGCCTCCAAAACACTAACATGACTCAAAATAAAAACTAAACTACAACTAACTATGACAAATGAATACAACACCATCGAGCACTTGATTATGAGGTCTTCAAGAAGCTAGGTAGCTTGTATTTTTGGCATCCTTTAGTTGCTCAGTCTGAGGTGGACTCTGGACCATTGACGACGCTAATCAACTGGACCACCCGATCATCTTCCTCCTTTAGTAATGCACTCTCGGCCTCGTTCTGAATAACTTGAATCAGCCCATTTAGTGCATCCTTGAACTTCCTTGCCTCGCCTCATCACATCACCAATTGGTGCATGCATCGGGTCCATGGATTCTCATCACTCCTAGCCCCAGTAGTAGGATGATCATGTGTCACTTTCTAGACATTTTGTCCAATCTCACCTCTAGTGTGCACAATTACTACGACATGTTTGAGACACAACTTCTAAAATATGAGTATATTAGTCAAAACAATAAGTTTTGACTCTATTAAAACCTAAAAGATAATATAAATTAAAACAATAACATAAATCCAACATGCCATAAATAAGTATTATTGACAAAATCATTAAAAGCACATAATGTGTAAATTACATATTTCTCTAATGGTTTTCGATTTTTTTTGATATGAACATTATATAAATATCATAACTGATATGGGCTTGAATTATTTAATCGCATCAAATAAAAAACAATACAAATAACTGCATAGCACACAAGCACGCTTAAATATGATAATTCCTAAAATTAAGATTGACGTGGAAAAAAAAGTTCTCTAGTATTCTGAAAGAATTTTTAATATTTATGGGATTCCATGAATTTTGGAGAATTCCATGAATTTTGGAGAATTCCATATATTCCATCATATTCTAATTGAAGCATGACATAGATTGAATAGTTCGTAGGCATATTCATGATGGTGACCATCTCCACCAAAATCTTGGAGACGATACTGAACACCTTGAAATAGAGCCAAAATTTGACGGTGACTTGAAAATCCATATTTCACCAAAAAGTTTTTCCTAAACATAACGTGCATCAACAAATATAATATTAACTCGAACCAAAGAAAAATAAATCATAAGCAAGAACGATAGAACATGTCAACATGATGCAACTACAAAACAAGAAATTAATGAAGATGTTTAACAATGCTACCTCGTGGAACTTTTACATTTTTTGTTACTACATCGTTTAATAAATTTGAATCATGATGTAAACCTATCCATCCACTGAGAATATAAGGAGGGTGTCCCCAACATGGATTTTCAAGGATTTTTTAAGTTATGGAATTTTATAGATTTTAAGAGAATTCTATATATTTCATAGGGATTCCAGTAGAATATAATGGAATTTTATACTATGGAATTGTGTGGATTTTAGTGGAATTTGTTGGATGTTATAAAAAGTATAATTAATAATTTATTTTATGAAACTAGTAGCATAATGTCATAATTATTAAAAATATGAAATGTAAATATTGAAAGAAAATTATTGGCAAAAAAAAAGAAGTTTCACAAACTTTGCAAAAATATAATTTAGATTTGTCAAAATTTGGAATAATTCCATAAACAACCATTTTTAAAATATTTATTCAACAAACAACAACAACATTGATGACCAAAATCTTACGAGATAGTTTCAAAATCACATTTTCTAACATAAAAACAATGTGTCCATCAAGATTAATGAATAAAAATTTATCAACAACAAAATATTATTATAACAATAGTTTTTCTTATTAGTTTATTGATAAAATTAAAAATATTAGTAATTGAAATAAGACGACAAATCAACTCTAGTTACTTTACAGTGATTATTCACAAAATTGAGGTAGAACATGTTGAACTGTTGAGACTATAAATAGTGACGGAGCTATAACTCCTATTACGGGGGCACGTGCCCCCGTAGGTTTTTTCTTTTCTTTTTTCTTTGTTTTTATTATATTTATTATTTATATAACATGATCCTAAACTATTATAATTAAGAAGTATTAATAGTGTTATATAACATTATTAGTGTGATATAAGTTTATAAAAACTGCATATTAATTATGTTAAAAATAAAAAATATGCCTCCATTAATTATTTTTGATATAATTTAAAATTATATTTATTGTGTGTCCCCGCTATAAAAAATTTCTAGGATCCGTCCCGGACTATAAAACGATGTGTGGGGAGATGTACATGAGAGAAAATATCGTATTTTTTTTATTTTTATACCATAACCAAAATTTATTATTATTAGTAATATTGGAAAATGGAATTTGAATTCGAGGGGAAGGTGAGAATTTATACTTCATAAATCCAGCTTATAATTCAACAAGAATCCACCAAAATCCATTTATAAAAGAATTCCATGGAATTCCTTGAATGTTTGAGGATGCTGGATTTCCGTAGAATCCATTAAAATCCAAGTTGAGGACCTCAAGATTTAATGGATTTCATAAAAATCTAAATTGAGGATACCTGAAATGTTATGAAATTCTAAATTCCATTAAATTCCATTAAATTCTATGGTTTGGGACACCCCTGTAAATGAATTCCAAATCAAAAGTACATTTTGCCAATACATTCATTATGTGATATTTTTCTATGGCAATTATGGTAGAAGAACACATCCCTCCCATATACCACATTGGTACGTGTGTATCGTTAATTGTCCAATACAATTCTGATGAGTAAAATATATGTTACACATTTTAAAATATTATTTTATATTAATAACAAGTTAAATTTATTAAGAATATTGACTAATTAATTTAAAATAAAGATAAAATTTGTACTTTCTTAGTAGAAAAACTCTATAAAGGCATGCCACTAGCCTCGATACGAAGGTTACACGTGGAACAAAAACTGCTGGTGCAAGCTTTCGCCGAAGATTCAAAAATTAGTGACTCTAGTAGTTTTTTTTTTTTTTTTTTTTTTTGTTTGAGGAAAGTGACTCTAGTAATTTAGCGTACTGATTAATTAGCCAAATGAATAAGCTTATTAAGTTTCGGTTTTATTTTAAAAATGATTGGGTGGCACTATTTGCCCCCAAGATTATTAATACACCTCACTCTCAATATTTACAAAAATGCGATAAATTAAAAAGACTATGATATCCTTAATAAAATTAAACAGTGGCACAATCGAAAAAAACTGATTTTTACCAAAATAAGTTTCAAAAAAGCTGTTTAAGCTGTTTTTTTTTCGAAAAACGCTAGAAACAACTTTTTTTTCCCCAAAAAAAAGCTGTTTTTCTTTTAACCCGAAAAAATTTGATTTTTTCCAACTTTTTTTTTTTCGGAAAAAAGCTGATTTTTTCCATTTTTTTTTTCTCGGAAAAAAGCTGATTTTTTAAGTTAGTGTTTTTTAGTTTGAAGGGTAAAATTGAAAATATAGATATGTTGTATTTAGCAATTAAATGAGTTTGTAAAATAGGAATGGAGTGTATATAAAAATATGGGGCAAAATGATTTCACATATAATTTTACACGAAAACTTTTGAATTAGTACAGTAAATCCAACTTCCTTCCAGGTTCAAGACTTGTTCTGAAAAATCGAGTAGAGAACTGCGTGAGCTGTGATGATGATGGCGAGGACTACCAGCTTCTTCACCGGATCATCCTATTCTCTTCCTTGCCATCGAACTCCTTTTCTCACTTCTCCTCCGCTGTATAAAATCCCTTCTCACTTCAAGGTTCATTATCTCTCTCCTTTGTGCGTGTATTTGTGTGGTTTTTCTGGTAGTACTTTAATCGTTGATGTGTCTAACCTATTGCCATCGTAGAAAGGAGTTTGGGGACAAAGATTTTTGCTTGTTAATGTGAAATGCGAGTCGGAGGGTAGTACAAGTACTTTCCAATCCGAATCTGAAACGACGTCGCCTTCATCCTTGGAATCGTCTTCTTTTTCCGCCGTTATTGATGAAGATGACAGGAGTATTTCGGCATACAAATGGTGTGCGGCTGTTGGAGGCATTGGATTTTTAGAGACAGCGTATGTGACTACCTCCATGGCAGTTGCTAGTGGATGCTTTTTGTATATCCTGAGCACTAAATTTGTTGGAGAAACATGTTTATATTGTTTGGCATCAGCAGCATTATCTATCAGTTTGTTATTTATCAACCTAAAGGTTTGTCCTTTGTTAAGATTTTGTCTTTCTTACACGATGTTAGTGCTGCATTATATAGCAATGACAAGAAATTTTTGGATTCATTTTGCAGAGTTTTGGTTTAGACAAGATTCAGAAAATGTTGGGTTCGCAGTTGTGCATAGCTAGCTTGGTTGTTATTGCCTTAGCCACATCGTATGATGCCGTGCAACCTGTCTCATCTAGGTAAGTTTGTACTGTTGTGATATAGAATGAAACCAAAAATATTGCTTTAGAATGAAGCTAATGATTTTGCTTGATAAACTTAGGTGTACTAAGAGATTTGCAAATCTTTCGATGCTCTATTCATGGTATTAAGGCATTTACTTTAGGTTGCTAATTTCATAGGGTAAGATTGAGGTTCGAGTTGGATGAAGCTTTTCAGATTTCAGTTGAGTTGAATTTGGTTCCTTGATTCAGCTGATAAGTAAATGAAGTTATTCTCTCAATCGTTGCACTGCGATTGGCTCTTTTATTGAGGTGACTAATCCTTAGTCAAGAAACCTTGCACACTTATGCACAGGCTCTGCAAGTTGAAACACTGTGTGGAGCAAGATTAAAATAAATGTTTACAAGGTTGATTTTCCTGTTTTTCAAAATAGTATGTAGCTAGTCAAGTAGCTTGTCAGACAGGGATCAGGTGCTTCACCTGTAAAATAACTTAGAGTTACATTTCTTGTGGGGTGAAGAGCAAATGAAGGTTTTCAGAATTGTGGTATGGATAAATCAATTTGCCTTTTGCAGCTGCATTCACAATCTTGCCCAGAGTCACTCTATGAGTAAATAAATTGGCTTTCCAGCCGCATTAGGCAGATTCATGCTAACTCTAATAACTAACTTGTGGTAGGGATAATATAAGTTGTACGTCATGTACAGTATATCTACATTTGTGAAGTATTATTTAAGCTATGCTCTTAACTTATGATAGTTAGACTCGAGGAAATTCAATGTCTATCATGTGAATGTGTTGTTGGTGTCATTCAATTAGTTTATTGAACGTGGTTGTTGGCATGATGTGGAAGCAAAGCCAGTACCTCAAGCTTAACCAGAAGTGAATAACATGCACTTGAATTTTAAGTATTTTTCATTTATTGCACAAAATCTAATTCGTTGTAGTATTCCAGATGTAAAAATATAGCTGAAAATAAATTGGAAAAGTACTAAACTAAGTAAAGGTTCACAAAATCAATTACGTGTTAAATTAAGAGCTGACTATAACATGGAGGCACAAAAATGCTACTTCAACTATTACATGGATTATCTAAGTCTCCTAAGTTCAATATTTGCCAAATGCATGCATTTATGACACCATAAAATAAAATAATAGATAATGTTATCATATTTGACAATCTGCATACATAGAAACTTGTAAAGTGTGATGGTTAAGCTATATGCCAAGGTCATCATATTTTTTCTCATTGAAGTAGATAAAAGTTTTTATTTCTGTCTATTTGTGTGCTTGATGTTGTCGCAGGAAAGACCATCCTTGTACGATCATGATCCGAGGGAGAAGTGCGGAACTATTTTACATGAATTGTACAAAATTTGGATGTAGATGAGTACTTACCAGAATGATCAGGAGTAGAATTGACTGGTTAATGTAATCATAATAAAATGTGCTGAATTCTTGGGTTTTGCATATGCACCAATAACCAAAAAAATGCACATTACTTTAACCGACTTGAGCAACGCGTTCACATATCCACTTAGGATTTCCCCCTGTCCATGATAACGAGTGTTGTCAAGTAAACCAATGTATTGGTTTAGATAAGGTGCAAATGTATGTTGTACATGAACTACCTAAGATATGTCTCTGAATATTATGATTGTTCTAGTAACTTCAATTGGTATAACTAGCATCAAGTGACTTTTGTTAAGGTTGTTGTCCCGCAGACCATATATTGGACGGAAAGTTAAGAACAGAAAGAAATTAGCAGTAATAACTAAGTGTAATATTATTTTAGTTAGATTAGAATTTTCTTCCTTTTCATGTGTTTTATATCTGGGGAAGATGGAGTTTTTTTCTCTTTTTTTTTCCAAAGTCGAGCAAGCATTCCTATGGACCATAAATCAGATTGAGCACTAAAGTAATAATTGTTTTTAGAAATAAAGCTGGGATGCATGGAATTGCTTGGTGGAAAAACACATGTGACAGAAACTAGGAACTTGTTATGCTAGGGTATCTGTACGAAAAGTGTATTACTCCTTTTATTGTATTTATTAGCAGTGACTTGAGTAAATTCCACATGCAAATCGTTGCCCTATTAAATATAGTGTTAGGCCATGATTATATATTAACTTATTACTGTTATATAAGAGGGTAAGCACTGTGTGCAGTGAAATGCTTATTAATCGATATTTTACACAGGCTGTATTTGTTGTAGGAAAAAATTGCATAATGAGTGCAAGGAATTAGTAAATGATGAGTGTAATCCATGGAAAGTATGTCATGGAAAAACTACAGCTCGGTGAAATTTGAACTCCATGGTATTGTTCATGACATCAATCTGAACTTTTACTGGATCTTCTGGGTTAATGTAAAGATTGATTCTTAAATATATAGCGATGATGAATCTGATTGGGAATGTAGGGAACTACTTAATTCCTTGATGCTTATGCCTTATTCTCGAAGATGACACATCTCATGATTTCTGAATTGAGTTAACTTATTATATATTCAACAGTTTGGCAATGACAGAAATGCCATATGTTGAAACAAAGATCACAAAAGAGTCCAGTCCTCTGGCCCTTTCTCTTGCAAGACACCTACGCTCAATTGGAGCGAAACTATATGGGGCTTTCTGGTGTTCGCATTGTGTCGATCAGAAACAGGTAATGTCCATTGAACTGAGATTCTGAGAAGGGTTTAGAGAGATCTGAATGTTTGATAGGTTCACCAAGTTTGTTCTTTGACATTCTTCCTTCTTTAATCTTGCCAATCTTTTCATTCACCTCTATACTTCAGTTTAACAGCCTATCTTGTTCTCGGTTCTATTTTCATTTTTCTTCTTTGAAGTGTATTAGCCTCATAGATGATATTACGATCTATGGTGATATTAAACATATAAATAATATGAGGTGATAGATGGTAGAATTCTCTTTTTGTCTACTTGCTTGTGACATCATACAACAATCCTTAGTATTTAGTTATCTGATTGAAATTTAATATCTGTGGTTTTTCATTGTTTGTTATACACTAGACTATTCATTTTCCTAAATTTTCATTTTAGTTGTTTCGGATGTCCATACTTGGTACTTCGTAAGCAATTTTAATTTTATTTTGTATGGGAGCTGAGTTAGTTCATGACCAAGTTATTGCCCCTGGATATGATTCACAATATTTATCTTCACAAGTGAACTATTATGGATGACACAAACCAGCCTAATTTATTGTGTGAGAAATGATTGTTTCCTTCCCCTTTGTACAATTCCATGACTGATGCCTGTACATTTCTTTTTTCCTTCTATTCTGAGTTTCATCCAAGTTAGAATTACAAACTACTTCATGGAGAATATTAAAAATTAAAAATTGGTCTATAGATCTCTGTTCTCATGCCGAGTATGTTTCCTTGGAATTTTATTCATAGAGAAAATATTTAAAGTTGATTTCACTTATTCCCTGATGGAGTAAGGGAAGGGACTACGATGGCTAAGGCCTGTTTTGATGTTAAGCTGAAAGGTTTCCCAGCCTGGGAAATAAACGGTCAGGTGTGATACTCTTCTTCAACTTGGAAAAACCATTTTACTTTTTTCGTTTGTGTTTGGGTAGGTTTCATCAAGGGATTCATATGTTTATTATGTGTCTAATAGTTTTCATCATCTACACCTCTATATTTCTTAGGATGCTGCACTCCACCTAGTGTGTAACCTCGCGTGCTATTATAAATCTGTCATATATTCACAAAAAGAGCATGAATATGCTGTTTTATTGTCCCTTCCTGATTGCTTCTTGTTTTCATTGTGTATTCTTTCGATTACTTGGAAACGATGCTATTTTGATGTAGTTGTTTCGTGATTCCTTATTTCTAAGATGACTCCTATTGCAGGTTGTGAGCGGAGAGAAGCAGTTCTCGGAGCTTGCTAGATTATCTGGAATCAAACTTGAAGATTTAAGTCAATAAAATAAGATGCTCTACCTTTTTTCCTTTTTTCTTGCTTTTTTTTTTACTTTTATAAGCCTCAGATTTAATGCTTAATAGCCGATGATATACATGCCTTCTCTTTTCATTCAGCTCAAGCATAAATTGATCCATAAGTTTTGACAACACTGAATTTAACTTGACAATGATCATTGTTGTCGATCAGTATTTGACTTACGATTGTTGAAGTGTTTGTTGGTGGGAATCTGTTGTAAAACTCTCGACTTCATGAATGTCTATTTTGCAGTTCCTTCTGAGGCTGATGATGCTGACATTTTTTAGACGGCAATCAAGTTGCACAGTGCACACCACTAATAATGAAAATAAGTTGCTTGGTAACAAAGTAATGAGTTGTCAGTAAGATGATATTTTTTACACAGTAAATTTTCTTGCCAGAGGGTTCGATGATGTTGACAAGAAACTAATGTGATTCTGCTTTTCTGAAAGTTGTAGTGCACCAGCATGTTTGTTTCTTGAGATGGCTCTCTAGTGTTGCATCCGTCTCCTCTATGGTTGTAAGGTATATATATATTCCTCTGTTTGCATATTGAATTGATTTTGAGGTAAGGCATTGAGTCCTTTGTTACTACCTGTATTCATAATACATGTACGAAAGAACAGGTGTTAAGCCGTTCTGAATATTGCTACACTTGGAAATGAAACACCCTTACAAATGATGACCGATACCGCTTGAGCTACAAGACTCGTGGTTAATGATTAGATTGCTTAATGCATCTAGGAAAATTCCAAAATTTATAATCTTCTCAAATATTATGGATTAACTTCTGTGCTGGGTAATGGCTTAGTAGGGGCTCACTCGGACACAACCCTTATAATTAGTGTGCGTGTGTGTGTATATATAAATATATTGTGTATATTGTTGTTCAATAGGTTTTGGTTGATATATTTTGTTGGTGTTTATTTCATAATTCATATAATATCTACAAAATTATATACATATTGTATTTGAAATAATTTTTGGTAGCAATATTATGAATAAAAATTATATAAATTTGATCAAATATATGAATTAAGTTGGGGGATGTAGCGAGTTTACTATCTAGACACGGTATGGGTCTTGGAGGGGGGTTGGGTTTTATGTATTCTAACGGGTAAGCTCTTGAGTCTGGGTTTTGGGTCTAATAATTTTTCTAGATATAATTCACACAAATAAAATAAAAACTTATTGTTTTCGAGTCCAACCCATTAGACCCGTCCGGCCTTGGGGTCTTAATCTGGTCACTTATTTTTCCCAAACAAAATATTTATGTCAAAATAGTATGAATTTTAGTTTCGTCCTTAGGGTTAGGTGCAGACAGTTATTACCCAGGAAAAATGGAAAAGGAATTAAAGCAGTCATGTTCGAAATCATGGGGCAGTGACACATGATAATGTGAAAGTATGAAATTTATATTATCATAGTACACAAATACAATATTGAAAAGCATTACAACAACAAACCAGGAAAGGCAAACATTACATATATAATAATCAACTTTAACACTCATGACATATAATTTAACAAAACAAACAACTCTGTCTCATATTCGACCAAATTAATCTATGGAAGACTTGAGATCCATGCCTCCACTATTTATAGAAACACATATCACCATGCATCCAACTTGCATGTATATTATCTGTGTAAAAAGTAAACATAGATCAGACTTATTTGGAAGGTGGTGGAGAGAGTAAATTAGGAATGGAAGGCATATTAGGAATGGAAGGCATATTTGGTAGTCCAGTAGGAAGCGAAGGCATTGGGGGCATCGAGAATTTTGGGATGCCTGGAATCGTCGGCATAGTTGGAAATGTGGGAATGGATGGCATTGGCGGCAAACTTGGCATTGGAAACGACGGCATAGTGGGCAGACCGGGAATAGACTGTAACAGATGACGCGCACCCTCACATTTTTCGATATTGCTTGTGATGACGGCCATCACAGCAACAATCGCAATGTAAGTGTAAATGATTTTGGCCATGATTATATTGCTTCACGAATATTGAAACTACTAATGGATGTGGAAACTAGGTTGAGATACAACTGAAGTTTCTTGGTGATGGAAAACAAATTGGATTTTATGAAGGTATTTATAAGGGGAGTGGAAACTTAATGCATGCCTATGATTTGTTCATGGACGTATAAGATGCATTTATTGGTTGTCTACCATTAGTTGTTTTGAAATTGTGAACATAGATGTTAGGTGAACTGTTTTTCTTAGTTTTGGTGATCAGCAACTGAAGTTTGATTAACTGGGGTTATGGTTTAAAAGTCTAATCTTAATTATAGGAAATTAATCCAAGATTAGACCAAGTCCTCTTGCCTTTTAGCTAATGGATGTTAGGTGTGTTGAGTCTTAGTAAACCCAAGTAGCATGTTTAGTTTGTTAAGCTACCACTACACACATAAAAGCTCTTATAAGTTATAATATTGCTATGTATATTTCGCATGCAACTTCTCGATAGAATAAGACTTCGTGTAGTCACGCACCAGGAAACAATCCCTAACTGCTAATTCAGTTTAGATCTAACATGCTTAAAATATCAACAACCATGTCAAGTGGTATCACTCACCATTTATTTTATTTTTTTTTTCCGAAACGATAGAACTTTTATACATTAACAAAACAAAACTTACACGCTAACCAAAATGGCCACCTTGAACATACATACATTGATACATGTCAAGGGAGAACTCCGTCGAGAGGTAAAACCACCGTAAATCGAGGGAGCAAAACAAGAAACAACTAAAAAAAACACAAAGCAAAAGAAAACTAAACCACCTCCGAAAGGAGGGCTAAGGCACTCCTCAAGGGAGACTACCCAACTCGAACAAATCCGGGCACGAACTACTTCACGCACTGCAAGACAGAAATAACTGACCGCCTACGAGTTTCGCAAATCAACCGGTAAAAATAAAGACTCAACCAAAAAAAAAACAGAAAAATCGAAAAAAAGAAATGAAAAATGCCTCTCCCTCACCCGATCTTCAACCGCAACCCATCACCTACCCGGCTCCAACTCTCCTCTTTGTAGCTCCGATCTCCGACTTGCCTCTACTCTCGATCGGAGAATCCGATCACCTCCGGATAACACAAAAGATGTGCCTTCATTGGCCTCCATGTGAAACATGGTTGGGGAGGGGAGGGGATAAGGGAGGAAGAGGAGGAGAAGGGAGGGAAGGGAAGGGGAGGAGGAAGGGAAGGGGGGGAAAAAACCGGGGAGGGAGGGGAGGGGTTTAAAGTTTTAGGGTTTGGGTTTTTTTAGAGAGTGGGAGGAGAGAAAGAGTAGAGAGAGCACACGTATCACTCACCATTTATAAGGGTATTAATTCTGGTTCGAACCTTGAATCTTATTCTGATTCTTAAAAAAAAAATCTTGAAAAATAAAACTCATTAAAAATAGTTCCCATTTGATCCAATTCCTATATCTCACACACACACACACATAAATTAAATCAAATGGGAACCACTTCCTAGTGTAAGTCCCTGTAGACTAATCTGAGCCCTTGGTAATTAGGAAGTAATGGTCAAGATTTAAATCTAAAATTTAGGTGGTAGGGGCCTAAATTATTAATATCAAGGGCAATAGTGTAAAATGCATTAGACCTGATAATTAGTTGCATCAATTAGTTTTATTTTGGTAACTTTACAATACATAAGGCCGAAAAATGAGCAAGACACCAAAAATATTTTTCTTCATTGTTCTTCAAGTTTTATCCCAACTTTTCTCCAAATCGAAGCGCTAAAGCAACTATTACCTACTGACTAATATAATGCATGGGTAGAACATTTGTTGATTTATTAATTCTATTAGGGTAAATTATACTTTGCCCCCATAAATTTTTTTTCAACACTTTACACATGAACTTATTATTTTCCTTAGGCAGGTGGTAAAGTGTACAAAAAATGTTAAATCCAGTGGGTAAAGTGTCATAAAAAAGTTAATGGTGTAACGTGTCATAAAGTTTAGGAGGTTTTAGTGTAATTAACCCATTCTATTATGTTAATTGGTACTTATTTTGGTTTGATGTCATTGTATGTATACATATTAGGTTTTATTTAATCCACACTTACTAAGGAATTGATGCATTTTAAATTGAATGGGGAAGGAACCTATGCATATTTAGTCTTTCTTTTGCATCGCTACGAAACGATGTGTTTTCCTTTAATTTATTCTCATTTTTTCAATCCATGCTTAGTAAGATTTGATTCTATTTCAATTTGTTCTCATTTTTCCAATGTTTATTTAGTTTTCTTTCAAAGCTTACCTATTAAAGTTTTAAAGCAATTTCGGTTGTAAATATTTTTAATTGATACTTGTTAGTTTTTTGGTATAGTTATTGATGTTTTCGTTCCGTTCCCTAATCTGTAATTACCAATTCTGTATTTATAAGACCATATATGCTGTTTACAGGATGTGTTGCTATAGAATGAATTTTATATTAGTTTTAGCAAGTTAAGTCATTTTGTTTGTGCAAGTTTAGAATACATATAATACATAATTAGAACGTAATAGTTGTTTTTAGTGCTTCGATTTGGAAAAAAAAGACGGGTGAAAAAAACTATTTTTGGTGTCTGCTGATTTTTCGGTCTCATGGCAACTGTAAAAAAATGAAATTAATTAAGATTAATATAAAAATTATTCTAGTGGTTGTAACTTAATTTTACACTATTGCCCTTAATATTAATAATTTATGCCAATAATACGCCAATAATACCTAATTATAGGATTCATCTTGACCATCAATTCCTAAATACGAGTCCCTATAGACTAACACTAGGAAGTGATCTCACAAGATAAACTCCCTATATATATCGCATTAGTTAGCTCCTCAAAAATCAAAATTTGTGGTGCAATTTAGTTGGAGAATTGAATTTGCGGTGGAATTTAGTTTTAGAATTGTTAGCAAATATGGGTTATATCTAAATCACATATTTGCACATATAAGGTGGATCGAGTATACATATTTGCAGCGGAACTGTCGATCCACATAGCCAGGATTAAGCCCGTCTACAAGCCTCCGTTTGATCCAAGATTAAGCCATCTACAAGCCTCTTCCTCTTGATAGAATCGCGAGCAACGAACAAACCCCATAGATTGGTTGAACCACGAACAAGATCACGAACCGCCTTTGTCGTTGGTGTAAATAATTACTAGAATTATTTACTTTGATGTGCACACTTTAAACCCTCGGAGAACATTGGTGATGCTCCAAGAAGAAAACCGTAGAGAGAAATTTTAGGAGAGAGATTTCTGATATTCCGTAGGAGACGTCTAATGTCTCTACTACTAATAATATAGGAAGAGAATATAAAACGATATATCTCAATCCCTATTATAATTGGATCTTTCCATATTAGATGCAATCCCAAGATGCATGCTAATCAATTAGGATCCCCAATATCTTTCCTTATCTAAAAGATATGGATGTAATCTCCAATATCTCCCACTCATACATATCTGATCCGACTCATTCGAATCACATTATAATATTCTCATCTCACGTCCCTTCTTTCATACAGGGAATAAGGCGTGCGACCAAGCGAGAAAAAATAGGTGAGGAGAGGTATATTAAGTCATCACCAAACTAACATAACTCTTCAACTCAATAACTCGCTATGTACCCCAAACCAAGTGATCACACCCAGTCAAGCATCTCTAGATCCCTCAATGAAATAAATAGAGCATGCTCGACTCACTCAAATATGTTTCTATATTCATGACTAGTCAAACACATTTCGATATAGTCGCCCGGGCTATGAATCATAGAACATAAGTGCGTTATCAACTTAATTCTTCCTCGGCCCCACATGCCAATTAGCTTGGTCTTGACAGCTTTCCTAGACATGCTCTGACAGACCGAATCACACATGGCCATTGGATACATACTAAAGTAGCGTCATCAAGCTTACACCTCATGACAAGGTCCAAAGTCCCAAAGGATACAAAAAAATAATACGGGCTCACACAGGGACGGAGCAGGGACCCATTCAGTCACTTTCCCATAGGCGGTCGCCTCAAAGCACATGTAGTATGAATACATGCTATGATGGAGCTCCCACTCAATTTAGGCATGTCACGCTCTGACATCATACAAATCTTAGTCCGATCGCTATTCAAGCGCCCGAGCTGCGTCTACTCGTAGTCACTCCCAAAGTGTCATACGATAGCTCGCACATTTGCTACAAACAAGGCTTTTAGAAGTTTGGACATACTTCATAATCGATCAATCGGATCTCATCTTAACCTCTAGTTAAGGCGATCGTTAATTATACTTAATAACCTTCCTCACCGCTCGGTGTGAAGGCGATCATTCGCAAACCTCCTTATGCGACACAATCTTTTAAGTCTCATCCTCGCTCGCTCTCTTAGCGCCAGCGCATTGCCCGTGTGAGAGGGCCAATCAAAGCCTTGTGACAACTCACAAATTCAAGATACCAAACACATAATGAGAATCCAACATATCTCATTAATCACAATATGTTCTCAAAGGCCACATAATCAATTCTTACTTAACCCCTAATGACTCACATGCCTTTGGAGCATATCTCCAAACAAAGGCTCGTAAAAGGGATGAGCGCCCACACTGCTCGTAGAAGTATGCCTGAGAACAATATTGACTATGCGCAAAAACTCTTAAGTGAAGTAAAACCTCGAGTAAATAGGTTTAGTCTACCATCCATGTCCGGCGCCCAAACCATATACCAAAGTGGTTTTACTATCAAAAAGACAATAGAATACATCAAGAATGTGCGCGCAATGCGCATCATTTCAAGATGCCAAATTTGCCTCTAGCAAATCATAGACCAATATATTAAGATATCTAAGTATCCATTTATCGGCATCACAATAGCGCATGGATCACTTCGATATCCACTCACCAATCACACGGCTAAGTACAAGACTTACTGAGTACGCACATAGCGCACATCAAACATTCGACAATGTTTACTTAAATTAGCTAACATTTCTTTTCATCTTCCGAAGATATCGTTTCTTGACTAAGAGTATGATCTTTAACCATGGAGTGTAAAAACAGCCAACACTGAGTGGCAATAACTCCATGTCCTTTCCAGTCATCACATTTTTGCCATATACAATGAAATACAACTCTTACATATGTTCAGTGAATTAATTGACCATCGTAGGCCTATCAAAAAATAACAGCTCGATGAAATCAATGATGACTCAAGTCACAATCGAGCTTCTTGATCGGCAAATCAATGCGCTCTTACTCCACTTCTTGAATTCATTTGGTGATCCACATGGATCTCCTTATTCAACTTTCACTCGAACTATGTCAACATCAATCATCCAGGACAAACCTAGACGAAAGTGGCAATAGTAGATAACATATCAAACGAATTGAGGCAATCTCACCATTTAGGGAGAACATCTCAAAAAAATTTACGCTCTTCGACAGACATAAATATTTCGTCCTTAATCGAGCTACACACATGTTAATCAACCCATCTATATTGCACTTGACCTTTCGAAACCACATGTTTCAAATGGTTTTGCATCTGCATTAAGATTAACAAGCTCTTAGACTTTATTCTTAGTCATTCGACTCATCTTTTCCTTAGCAACAACTATCCACTTAGAACATCAAGTGAAGTCACATATTTTATCGACTCATCAACATCCACAAAAGTAATTGTGAAGGATACCCACTCAATCTCATATAGATGATGAGGAATATTTTATATTCACTCCTTTTACTCATGGAATTTGAGAATCCTTTGCGTGTGAGACACTAGCTCCCACTGACTTAGTGTCGCTCTCACTATCCCAACGATTACTAGATGAGTATAAAATACAACATCCTCGCTAAAGAAACGAGGGCCTCCTAAGGATCTTGCAACTCGCATAGTTTTAAGATCTCTTTAGACTTCACAAATGCTCAATAAATCCCATTGAAGGGAAACCTAAATCGTGCGACTTGATTCTCCACGTGAGAACACATTTTCTCGAACTTACATAGGCACAAACCCACTATTTTGGGCTTGTTACCAAACTAAAGCTCATACAAGGTTGAAGAATCATTTGGAGACACAAATTTTATGATATAGGCAGTAACAAGATACAAAAATCAATTTGCGCCATCATAAATCTAACCATTTCGAAGTGATTGTCCCTTTTTCGCAAGCTCACATAGTTGGAAAGTATTTGGAACCATCATTCAACTTGCAAGTTTATTCCTTCAACTGTGTGTCCAAACTAACTAGACACATTATTCCCGCTCCCTATTAGTACATCTTCATATGTTAAGAATCGCTCAAAGCAATTTGACGCTTCTAACTGATGAAAGTGAGAATGTACTAACTTATAGCGTAAATAGCAATGAAAGAAAATATAATGCGTTAATTTTGTGCCCCACACTCATAAGTCTGCACTCAATTTAGTGGACTTAGCTTTAAAGGAAAAAATAGTCATCTTTCATTCTTCCAGCAGGCTTATCCCGCTTGAAAAAAAAATAATGCAGAGGGAGATTGACCTTAGCGAGTTAGACAATAAAGCCTCCTCGAGCTAATACAGTCATCCTCCTAACCTCACGTACCACGATATCATTAGAAGATCTAAAAGAAATACTATCTTAAGAAATACTATCTAAAGCCAAGCATCACAAAAAAAGATAGGCAAGTCTTCTCACTCAACAAATATCTTACAAGTGCATTTATCCGAGTAAGACTATATCGATACATCAAGTTGCTCACACCAACTGTTGAGCTTGAGGTGACTCTTTTTAGCCTCCTCTTGTGCACTCTATAGCTGCACAACCCAATAATAGTCGTGCACATTTGCTCAATCTCAAAACCACATGCTAAGTCAACCAATATCTACAATCTACCTATGGAGAGATTTGGAAATATTAGCGAAAAAATAAGAGAGCAAATAATAGCCAAACTTCATCTCAGTACAATTACGAGCGAAGTTACCATTCTCATAAGTGCACTTAATAATTGTTGATACTTAATTGCCTCATTCAATAAGGTGACACGACTTATTGTCACTTTATGGATCAATCTATAGTTCTAGTTTTAGCTTTTGCTCTTGTCAAGCTACATTATGCTTGTTCCAATATTCACCCGAGTTGGTTTATATCGGTCATCACAAGCGACAAGTGCACACACTTGTGTATTTCTCAACTTTTTATAATCAGCCTCTAGATAGGCGATTTTCATTAATATTACACACAAGTAACTAACATCCTTAATTCAACTCAAATAGCGAATTTGGATAACTAGAGTTTTTACTTGGGAATAAGCTCATATTCCAAAAATAGCGCTTAAACTCTTTTATTAAATTTGCAGCTTAAACAAATTAAAGCGCAAAATTAATTCTTGATCCATAAGTATATCATCGACATCTCAACTGCGCTTATTTCGGCAATTAAGTTCTCACATTTGCGGCTTAAACAAATAAAGCGCAAATACTTTCTTTAATCCACAAAAATATTGTCCGCGTCTAAGTCGCGGCAATAGTGGATACTTTGTCTATTTTCATGCTAAATTGGCTAAACAAAAGTTGGTGAGTTTGGTCTAAAAACACATTTCAACAAATTGCGCAAACAATTAGATACTGATCTAAAAATTTTATTCTGGATCTAAGTAATATTTGTTATTTTTTTCAATTCAATGAGATCGAAAATTTGCCACCATGGCTAGTAATCATCTCCCACCGAATTGAAGTTCGTAATAAAAATTACCGATCCATGAATAAAATTATCAAAGTCCATAAATATATCATGCATGCATCTATGCGATATAAGTAATTACGAAAAAACAAATATAGCCCCCATGGGCGACATTGACATATGGTGCATCATGTGGAGATAATATTGTCAAAAATTAACTCCCACAAATAATATTAATATAAAACAGTAAACACTCAAATACACGAGCACCCATATGTCAATGTCCATCATTCCCAACATATTATAATCCATGTCACACCAGCAAAATAAATAGCATCACAAAAAGATTGCACACATAAGCAATTAATAAAGCATGCAACTCATAAATTAAAAATCAAATAGAATATTTTTGCTTGCACCTCAATGCGCAAAAATATAATTTTTTTACGCACCTTATGCGGAAAAAAAATCCATGCACCAATGTGCAAAAAAAATAATGTTCCCATGCATCACAATGCACAAACAATATTAATTTGTTGCAAACATCTTAATGCGCAAAAATAATTTTTCTTTCATGCAACTAATGCAAAAGAAAAAAAAATCATTGCTACATATGTGCAATAAACAATTATTCATGCATCATATTGCACAAAAATAATTTTGCAAGCATTCTCATGCGCAAAATTAATTTTGCAATCACTAAATTGCGCAAACTATTTTTACATGCATTAACACTATAACAAATAAATAATGTACAAAAATAATTTTGCAAGCATCCCAACGCGCAAAAAATAATTTGTTATCCAATTTCTACATAAATAGAAAACAAGTTGGAATATAACAACAAATAATCATAGTCTGGTGGTGGACATGAATAAATATAAAGGTCTAGGGTTCAAATTCATGTGAGACCAACAATCCCTTTAAAAAAAATTTTAATCAAAAGGGATACACCACTTAGATACTATTCAGCGCTCCTGTGGCGTCCCAACCTGGCGCCACATCACCTGCCCACATGGCAGTCATCATGCCACTTGGCGGCACAACTCAGCGCCACATCAGGCATCCAAGGCCACAATTTTTTTTATATATATAAATAAAAAAACACTGCAGAAGCGAAAGCCAACATAATACGCGCCCCGTGCGCATAAAGGCGAAAAGAGTTTGCAAGGAAAACACATCCGTCATCCGTGTGCTGTACAAAATTAAGTGAAGGGAAAAATAATCCAAATCAAACAAAAGAAAGCGCCCCATGCGCCACCTTTTTTTATTATTAAGGAAATCCATTTTTTTTTAAAGGGAAAGAATTTCGTTTCCAATTCGCACACCATGCGAAGCAAGCAGTAAGAATCAAATCAATTAATCAAACATTAATCCTTTAGCACGGATTTCAATGCAAATTTTGTTTTTCCATCTAAAACTTTGAATCGACATAACTCCTTAGTTTCAAATCTGTTTTCATTCATAATATATCAAATTAATCGTCTTTCCAAGATCTACAATTTGACACCAATATTGCATATATAAAAACGGAAAAATCAGATTCGAATTTTTTTAAATAAAAATCAAATCCCACGAGTTTTCAAACTCAAGCACATCAAATAGGCGAGAACGAGCCCTAATGGCTCTGATACCACTGTTAGCAAATATGGGTTATATCTAAATCACATATTTGCACATATAAGGTGGATCAAGTATACATATTTGCAGCGGAACTGTCGATCCACATAGCCAGGATTAAGCCCGTCTACAAGCCTCCGTTTGATCCATGATTAAGCCATCTACAAACCTCCTCTTGATTGAATCGCGAGCAACGAATAAACCCCATAGATTGGTTGAACCACGAACAAGATCACGAACTGCCTTTGTCGTTGGTGTAAATAATTACTAGAATTATTTACTTTGATGTGCACACCTTAAACCCTCGGAGAACATTGGTGATGCTCCAAGAAGAAAACCATAGAGAGAAATTTTAGGAGAGAGATTTCTGATATTCCGTAGGAGACGTCTAATGTCTCTACTACTAATAATATAGGAAAAGAATATAAAACGATATATCTCAATCCCTATTATAATTGGATCTTTCCATATTAGATGCAATCCCAAGATGCATGCTAATCAATTAGGATCCCCAATATCTTTCCTTATCTAAAAGATATGGATGTAATCTCCAATAAAATCAAAAATTGAAGGAATGTTAGATTTTTGCTTTACGTATTTTATTTGACATTAGCTCAAAACACCAACGTTTAAATGTTTCACAAATGGGTGCTTGTCAATTAGAAAGTCATCCTAAAATAAGTCCTCCAATTTGGGAATTTCATGTGAATCAAATAGATGACATTCATCAACCTCTCAAGGCCGGTCGCAAGATGCTTACCTGCTTTCTATTGGTAAAAACCAACATCAATTTCAAACTTATCACTTGGTTGATCGATCAATTCGTCTTGTATTAACTCTTCCGATATCCACATCAACTGTAGAGAGGGCTTTTTCAACAATGATAAAAATTAAAATCTGCGGTCATTGACTGATATCAAATCCCACCACCCAACACCTCCCAGGACATTGCACTAAATGTGAAGAGAGAACTTCGCCCTGAGGCAAATTAAATATCAATCGTTGTCGTCACAAAAACATAAAAAAGATATAAACCGTTCATCACAACAATTATGATCCGATTATCCAGAATGTTTATTTTTAAAATTGTAAAAAACAATGAAAATAAATAAATATATACGTACAGGTGTGTGATTCATATGCGAACTGATATATTGTTTGTCTAAATTATTTACTTTTTTGTTTGCACCTGTTGTATAGCCAATCAAGTTCTGCAAATATACCAAATGCATGAGATGAGATATTTAACATGCACTGAGGACACTTAAAACACAGCCAAACAAAATATGGAAACTAAAGATTATACCTCTATTACAAAACAAGGTCGTTGCCCACTGCTTTCACCCACCTCCATTTCTGGACATGCACAGAATTCACAAGAAAATTGGAATACAGTTTGTAAAAGCTGGCAAATAACCAATAAAGATGGGGAAGATAAAAGAATACAATAGTACAATATTTAATTAGACAAATAGTTTATCCACAAGGAAAATATCCAAAATAAAAAAATAAAAAATCAGAGCTTAACCATTCATAGAGCTTAACCATTCATGTTGAGTTACTCACTTCATAAGCAGAAGATAAAATTGTATTAATGTATTGTTTGTCTAAATTATATGAGATTTGGTCTGCACCTATTGCATAGAATTGCAAGTTCTGCAATTATACAAATGCATGAGCTGAAATATCTAACATGCATTAAGGACACTTACAGCCAAAACAAAATAAATTGGGTTGAAAGACAGCCAACGATGACAAGATTGGCTTAGACAAGAATCACTCATTTGGTTGTTCTTCATCCCAATTTTAACTACCACAGTCATTGAGGTAAAATTCGAAAGTGGTCCTGTAACTAGCCCGTGCAAAACTAGTCATGTTCGATTTCAAAATTCAAAATAGTCCATAAAAAGACTCGGATTGAATCCAAATTCTACCGAATATTGATGGAAACAGTTAAGTACACAACACGTGACGGTAAGAAATTGGGGATTGTGAACAATTCTCGCTTATGTGGACATTGCGTAGTTGAGATGACACCGAGGAAGATGAATGGGAAGCCTACACAGAAATAAAACAAGCATAAGCAAGCCAACTTGGAAATAAAGTATTTTCTTTAGTAAAATTGAATTTTAGCATAATTTTTTGACATATCAATGTATCAATTTAACTATAAATAGATTTATTATTTAACATTTAACTAAGTAAATATTTAATCATCAAAAGAAAAAATTTAGAATTAACTATTTCAAAATATAAAAAAAATTAACAAAGTGATATCCTTTTGAAAAGCATACCTTTAACTTTTTTTTGAAATTCAATGTAAAGCTTAAATTAGCATTGAAATTTCGTAAATAAATTCACTTTACTTAAATAGTAAAAATTTACATTAATTATTTTAAAATATAAAAAAATTTAAGAACATTTTTAGTAAAAAACTTATTTTAGCTTAAATTTTTAGAAATTTTATGTATATAACTTTAAAAAGCTAAAGTTATATAATAAATTATAACTAGTTAAACAAGTACTCATTTAAACTTCAAAGAAAGTAAAAAACTAAAGTTTAATTATTTGACAATATAACAAATTAAAAGAATAATTCAAATCTTTTTTTTTCTCTCTCTTTTTTCCCCTTCTCCCCTCTACTCTTCCCACCACCAATTCCTCCATGGCCGCCACAGCCGCCACCACCACCACCAACCGAACCCACCACTTTCCTTCACAAATTATCCACTGACGCCACCATGTAGTTACAGGTTGCAAATCCTGATTAAGGCTCCTCCATGGTTTGTCAAGCATTAAAAAGTTATATTGCTTGATCTCCACATTCCTAAAGCAACAAATGAGTTAACAAAAATGCACAGAAGCTACTGAATTCTGTTTATCAACAGGCAATTGTTGGTCGTTAAATTAAACTATTGCCTACTACTGACCTAATACTTATAATTTATCTTTAGGCTTTTGGCAAACATTTTACTTCACATTTTACACATTTTTGGCGTGTGGGCGGAGTGGGGTTTGGGGTGGTAGAGAGATGTTGAATTGCAGGTTGCAGCGGCAGGGATTGGTGCAGGTGCGAGATTTTGATGTGGTGGTGGTACTGGGGGTGGGGGTGGGGGTGGAAACTCATGGATATGTATTTAGATGTGGTGGTGTGCGGGGTTGTTGGAATGGGTGGGAGGTTGGCGATGATGGGTTGCTCATATGAGTGGTGGTGGTGGTGGTGGTGGCTGCGGTGGGAAAATAAGCTGGGAAGAAAAAGTAAAAAAGAAAAAGGAAAATAAATAAAAATTAAAATAGGTATTAGGGTTTGGGTGGTTCCCTCCAAAACATGGTTATGTCGCCATTTTTGTCCACATTGGCAGATGAGGTGTCTGGTTTAAAGCCCATTTATCTTCCCAGGTCCTCCACCCTCAGCTAGGTAATTCCCACATAAGCAGAATTGATCGAAGTCCAATTTTCCACCGTCATATTTAGTGCACATTATCGTTTTCGGTCAATTCTCAAAATACCAGCAGAATATGGACAATCCGAGCCTTTTTTAATAGTTACAGGACTAATATTGGCAGCCCCCTCTTAATTACAAGATCAATTTTGCCATTTTTCTGTAATTTAAAATCCTGATAGTTATTGATGCACCAAGAAGATAAAGTGGAAACTAAAAGATTATACCTCCATTACAAAGCCGGTTGTTGCTCACTGCTTTCTCCCCCCAATGTTTCTGCGCACACACAAAATTCATACAAATTGGAATATACTTTGTAAATGTGGCAAACAATCAATGAATATGGAAATGAACACAATTCAACAGTAAAACATCTAAATATACCAAATTGTTTCTCCTCAAGAAAAATATCCCCAGTATATATATATATATACACACACACACACAAGCAACACGGGGAAGGATTTACTCAAATTGTTGCTGATATAAAAGAAAAAATTAATAAAGCACACTTTCATGAGAAGAAAATCAGATCAGCTTCATCTACTGTCCTCACAACATACACTTTAGTAAAGAACAATCTCACTAATAAGTAATTTGGATAATTGAAAAATGGAGAGAGAAAATTACAAAATGGAAAGGCCTCAGCCTCACAGCAACATAAAAGCAGGGAATCATCAATCACACTGGAAGTGATGAACATGAAGTATCAATATAAGTAAAACACGGTATCAACAAACTAAATAGAAGCCACACCAAACCGCACCCATCGTCTCATGACATCCAACACCACTGGTGTTGCAGACAATAACAGCCTTGAAAATCATGACATAAAATTTCCTAAATAGTTTATGAAATCACAACTACCATCATCTGTAGTTCCATAATATAAATAAGAATCCTGATGCCATACTCCATCATATGAAACTAGTTACCATTCTGCCTCTTCTCATCTTCCTCATCCCTCTTTCAACCAATCTCCACCAACATATAAGTTAAATAAGCTAGTTTGTGGATTACGTTTGTAACAAGTTATTGACAGCTAACACAAATGATCAAATTATGCGAAAAGAATGTATAATTTGCCGAGTTCTCAAAGAATTTCGGCATTCACAATTGAATGTCAATAAAGAGACCTAAAATAATATGTGGGTAACAGCTCCTCCATCCCCTTAACCATGGTATAAGACAGAGAAAAACATGAAGAACGAGCAGAAGAGAAAGAAGAATAAACCATGTGCTAATCCAGCTGACATAATTCGATCCATATTGTCAATTAAGTCGTTGTATGGACTTCAAAACAGTATTTAATGCTTTGACTCTTTTCCTAACACCAGAAATCCTTGCAGCGTGCTGCATAATGAATGGCAATGGTGCATCCTCTAGCAATTTATCAAGCTCTGAAAACATAGCGACATAAGAATAATACCAAAATATATAACTCAATATTGAATGGTGTAATTTAACTTTAACAAAATATTAAGTTAAATCTCAAAATATACAATTGGCCAACAATTTTATCCGATTGAAGGACGCCAGTCACTTAAATATGACTCATAAATATTGTAAATTTGATATGCCAACAACTAATTTTCATAAAATTGTTCTATAAGCAAGTCGGTAAATTCAATTTTACAATGATTAAGCTCACTTTACAGCAATGATGCAATATAATCTAAAAGAAAATGAAATAAATCCTTTCCCAAGTAGCTGAGTTGTTGGGATAGATTCAAAAACTAAAGAGAAATGTCACTTGTTCAAATCCCTCATTTAGAGTTCAAGCACATCCAATAATCAAAATATGCCCAAGCATTATGAACTCAAAGACGACACTATTCCATCTGACAATTAGAAGTAAATATAAACTGATTCAAATTATCAAATTTTAATGAGGAAAAGAAACTCAGCATACTATTAAGAAATTCATCAAACAAGTACATCAAACCAGAGAGGATTGAGTAGGGCAACAGGCAGTTCAGTCAACCCTCCACCCCCACCACCAAAGAGAGTTAATTTTCTGTTTGCATCTTAGGTATACAGATATTTACCAAAACTGTCGCCTCCAATCTAAAATCACTTATTTTTCATCCAATCAAAGTAATGCTGCTTCCGTATAGTCCGCGCACATAAATGCGCAAATTAGCAGTATTTCAGCAGAGTGGTAACGCAAAAAAGGACAAGAAGGGAAAGTAATATACTACCTCCGGTAAGACGATCGAGGGAAAACTCAAGTTGGTCTTGGCTGCGAGAAGTGGCTTCCGCTCTAGAATCGAAACCCGTCATTACAGATGAAATCAAAGAGTACAAACCCTCCGCCACCGACGAATTCGAGCTACTTGCAGTTGTTATATCGCCATTATTGTCGCATTTGTCGCCGCCATCTGTGTCTGCGCTAGAGAAGTCTACGGCGGTGGAATCTTGCTGATTGTCATCCGGGTTTACGTCCGCCATGATTGGAATTGTCAATGGGAAATTTGATCTTCCTCCTGGTAGTTTTGAATTTTGCCCCTTTTTATTAAAATCAGATTTTTTGCCCTTTTTGTTCTCCCAAAAAGACCAAAATACCCCTTTTACTTGAAAAAAAAAAAAAAAAAAAGGAGGAAACCCATCTACTACACTATCGACCAAACCCTAAAACCTCCAAAAACTCACAAAATCAACAAGCTTTGAGGAGGAGAAGCAAGAATCGACCTACAAGAATATTGAGAAGCACAAAATAAGAGGAAACCCATCTATTTGTACTAGAAACGGGCAACACAAATATCTAAAATTTGCTTGGTATTTGGATCGAAAACGAGCAAAAGGGGCTCGATAGACAATGGGCATTTGGATCAAAAACATCTATATTATGCAAGAAAGTTGTGGATAAAGGTTAGTTTTCATGGTGTTTATGTTATTCATACGAATTAGAACCAATTTCTTTGAAAAATGTTAGATTTTTGCCAACTTTGTTAGATTTTTGGAATTGGTATAATTTGTTATTGTTAGATATAATGTATACAGTGAATACGTAATTGTAATTGTTGTTTAAATCGGCAAAAAATGTAGAATCGTTGTTTTCAGCCAAAAAATAATGGGGTGGGCATGAGAGTGGGCAGAGAGATGGGCAGTTATGTAGAATGTCTAATTAATTATTTTATATGGTTTGGTTTGCAGGTGGTACATCATGTCTTATATTGATTGTGTGGGATGGTATATGGGACTGTGACATGAATACTTATCGTTGGAGGTTTACTGGAAAGCAATCAAAACCCGTTCTCTTCCCGTGCGATGCCACGCATTCTGAATTATTGGAGAAATCTTATGCATTGTGTGGGTCCTCGTTCAAGCACTCAAACAAGCAGTTGTAACTCAATTGCAGTAGATGACATTGAAGAAGGCCGAGTTTTTATTACCAAGGAAGAACTATGTCGGCATCTTGTGATAGTATGTATGTGAAAAATAGGCAATACGTGGTGCAGTGCTTAGGGATGCGAGGGAGTACCCTCCAATAGCTTTGTTGGATGCAATCTTGATGATGTTAATGTACTTCTTCTATAATTAAGTTGTTGGGTAATGTACTTCTTCTTTAATTAAGTTGTTGCGTTGAATAATCCTATGTATTATCGTATTGTACTTCTAATTTAATGTATTAAGTTGTATTTTATGTGATGTAAGTTCATTATGAGACAAGTGGGTAGTGGTGTGGGCAGATGGGTGGGAAGTGGGTGGGCAGGATAGTGTCTAGAGAATGTGGGCAGGAGGTGAGAATGATTTTTATTGAGAACAGAGAGTATATGTGGGCATACAAGTGGGCAGATGGGTGGGAGATGGGTGGGCAAGATAGTGTCTAGAGAATGTGGGCAAACAAGTGAGCAGGAGTGTGGGCAAGAGGTGCACATGATTTTTATTGAGAACAGAGAGTATCTGTGGGAAGATGGGTGGGAGGTGGGTGGGCATGATAGTGTCTAGAGAATGTGGGCAGACAAGTGGACAGGAGTGTGGCAGGAGGTGGGCATTATTTTTATTGAGAACAAAGAGTATACGTAGGCAGATGGGTGGGAGGTAGGTGGGCAAGATAGTGTCTAGAGAATGTGGGCAGACAAATGGGCAGGAGATGGACATGATTTTTATTGAGAACATAAAGTATATGTGGGCAGATGGGTGGAATGATAGTGTCTAGAGAATGTGGGCAGACAAGTCAGGAGTGTGGGATGGAGATGTGCATTTTTATTGAGAACATAGAGTATATGTGGGCAGACAAGTGGGCAGGTGGGTTGGCGGTGTGGTGGGCAAACTTATTGAAGTAAAAGGGGTATTTTGGTCTTTTTGGTAGAGGAAAAAGGGCAAAAATCTGATTTTAATAATTAGGGGACAAAAATCAAAACTACCGCTAGTAGAAGGGGCATTTTATCAAATTTCTCTGTCAATTGAGTGGCAACTTGTTCATTTGGTTTTATACCATTGATTTGGGCTTCCTAGACTTGAGTTTTGTGTTGTTTTTTCGTATTTTGAGTCATTTTTGTTATATCTCATAGGTTAGGCATTAATTCCCATTGTTTCGAGTTATTTGAGTGGTCAATCCATGTTGAGGTCCAATTATATTGAGTTTTTAGTCATATTAATGAATCATGTATCAAAAGAAGTATGAACGATCAAACAACGAGAGTTTGATTTGAAGAAACGTCCAAATGCGTCTGAAATTTCCATCACTGGCAGAGTTTCGTATTTTGGTCATAACTCTCTCTACAAAATTGATATTGAGGTGATTCAAGTGGCTATGGAAAGCTAAGAGATAGAGCTACAACTTTGATGAAGAGCTCAAAACCAAAGTCGGACATTTGGTGGGTGAAAAAACCGGGTGGGCGCTGCAGCACTCGATACAGGACCAAACACTCCAAAATTCACGTGGGGGCGCTCCCGGGCGGCATTTTTGTGGGAAATTTCTGGGCGCCGCAGCGCCCGGGGCAGAATTTCCTATGTTTGCCTACATTTTTCTTCGATCTTGGTGGGGTTATAAATAGAGACACTTGGGAGTGAATTGAGGAATCTTGGACCATTTGGAAGACAACAAAACAACAAGAAGACAAGGGAGAAGAATAGAAACATCTTGGGACAAGCTTGGAGAAGAAGATTGAAGGCTCTTATCATCTAGAAATAGAGAAGATCCCTCAACTCTTGTTCTTATTTTGTTACTATCTCCCTATCTTGTAAGATGTATTGTTATGTTCTTATGGATTCATTTTCTTCAATCATGAGCTAAACTCTATAATTCTAGAGGAATGGTGTAATCTATGTTTGAACTTATGTTTTGAGATAGTGGTTTGTCAATCTAGATCTATCAATTTATTTGTGCTATTTGGATCTATTGCTTCTAAATTACTTGATCAATAATTTAGATTGTTTGGTGTATTTGATTTGACACTTGAGAGAGGTAATTGAATACATGACCTTGAAATAGCATAACCTAGGATTTCATAGAATTGAGAGATTTGTGAATCCTTTAAAGTCATTTATCAAGATTCATAGCTTTTATTGAGATTTCAATTGGTGATTTTTATAGAAATATTGATTCCCCAATTGAAATCTAAAATCATTTGGCACTCGAGAGAGGAAATGATTATTGTAGAAATCTTGACTTATAAATTGGTAATTGATGATTGATAAACCATATTGATAACATAAGGGATAACTAGATTCATCACACCTCTAGAATTCATTTAATCATTTGGATAAACTCATTGATATTTTCATATTCTTGATTTATTTTTGGTATTTTTAGTATAATCAACTCCATCAAATATTGAATTTCTAAATAAAGTCAGACTACTATATTATAGTACTTAGCGATAATTCGATAATTATTCCCTGTGGATTCGACAACCTTACTTTTCTATATTAAAACTGGACACCGTAGACTTGCGGTTAGAAATATCTCTAACAAGTTTTTGGCGCCGTTGCCGGGGAATAATTCATCTTATTTGCGCTAATATTATTACTTAGTAGTTTTACTTTAATTTAGGTGGTTCTTGTTACAATAGGGTTATTGTCGTTTTTGTGTTTTCTTGTTGATGCGAAGAAATAAAAGTGCTAATTTAATCTTATTTGATCCAGAAATTGAAAGAACACTCCGAAAGATTAGAGCCGCACGAAGAATCGAATTCACAAAAATGGCAAGAAATGAGGAAGAGAAAAATCGCATACCTATTATTGCACCACCGGAAAGGGCCATTCGGGACTATTTTCGACCAACCACGAATCAAAATTATTCGGGCATTGTTCGCCAATCTATCAATGCGAATAATTTTGAATTGAAGCCGGCCCTGATAAGCATGGTGCAACAAAATCAATTTGGGGGAAGTGCCGTAGACGACCCGAACGCTCATCTGGCTGTTTTTCTCGAGATATGTGACACAATAAAAATGAATGGAGTTCCCGATGAAGCTATTCGGTTGAGGTTATTTCTATTTTCACTTCATGAGAAAGCTAGACAATGGCTTCAAACCTTCCCACCCGGAAGTATCACTAGTTGGGATGATCTCACTGAAAAATTCATGGCAATATTTTTTCCACCTAGAAAGACACTTCAACTGAAAAGTGAGATTGCTCAATTTCATCAACTCGACTTTGAGCCACTCTACGAAGCTTGGGAGCGATTCAAAGAATTATTGAGGAGGTGTCCACAACACGGGTATGCGCAGTTGGCAAAAGTTCAAAAGATTTCTATAATGGTATGAATGGGCATTCGAGAACTATTATAGATCTGCTTTGCAATGGAGGTACATTGATGGCTAAAACTCCAAGTGAAGCCATGCTTTTACTAGAAGAAATGGTCGCCAACAGATTATCAATGGCCTTCTCGAGATCTACGCCAAGAAAAGTCGTCGGTGTTCTTGAACTTGATACTATGTCCGCATTGGCCTCTCAAATTTCCACCTTGTCAAAGCAAATTGCCACTCTAAATTCAGGTGGAAAACAACAAACAGAGGCTGTCATGGAATTAAGTCAAGAGATGATGAAGCCCGACATGGAGCAAGCCAATTATGTGAACAATCGGGGTTTCAATGATAGAGGAAATCAATTGCCCACACACTATCATCCAGGACTTCAAAATCATGAAAATTTCTTGTATAGCAATACGAGAAATGTATTGCAATCACCTCTGGGATTTCAAAACCAATCAAGTACGAGTACACACGTGGGAGGACAAAAGTCGTCTTTGGAGGAATTACTTAGTTCATTCCTTGTAGAAACACGAGCAAGAATGAACAAGACCGATTCTAACATGGACAAGCTCAGCTCGAGAGTTACAACAATAGAAGGTCATATCAACTCCTTGCTGACACAAGTAGGGCAGTTAGCAACAACAGTAAATTCATTGCAGCAGAGAGGGAAATTTCCGAGTGATACAGAGGTTAATCCGAGGGAGCATTACAATGCAATTTATGTAAGATCGGAGGCAGAAATTTAGCTTGCACCCGAACAATTGCCCATTTATGTGAAACCAGTGGAATCCAAGAAAATGAAGTTGGAGGAGTTTGAGGCTGTCTATTTGACAGATGAATGTAGTGCAATAGTCCAGAGTAAACTACCTCAGAAAATGAAGGATCCAGGGAGTTTCACTATTCCTTATACTATTGGAGGAGTTTTCTTTGAGAAACCACTTTGTGATCTTGAGTCCATGTGAATCTTATATCTCTTTCTCGATGTGATGAAGTTTGGGCTCGGGAGGTGAAGCCGTCCAATATCACTTTGCGCTTTTCGATCGATCCATCGCTTTATCCGTGGGGAATCATTGAAGATGTATTGGTAAGAATTAATAAATTTGTTTTTCCTGTGGATTTTGTAGTGTTGGATGCGAATGAGGACAAGAAAATACCTATCATCTTTGGGCGACCATTTTTAGCTATAGCACGGGCTTTGATCGATGTAGAAATGGAGGGGCTAACTCTGCGGGTAAATCAGGAGAAAGTTGTATTCACCATTCATCCAACCAACATGCTAAAATTTGAATTAAATGATGGTAAGCAGATGGTTGAGAATATAGCTGAAGACATTGGAGGTTGGGGAGTTTCTAAGGGCAATGTGGATAACATGCCTATTGAGCTCCAACTTGAGGAGAATCGACAAAGTCCGGTGAAGATCAAACTTAGCGCTTCTTGGGAGGCAACCCAAGCCCCTTTTATTGCTTTCTTAGTTTTAATTTAGTTTAGTAGTTGTTTTTGTTTTTTCTGAGTTTTTGCATTATTAGTAGTAAGTTGCATCAGATTCCACCCCTCTTATTTGTGCAAATCCCACATATCCCACTCCATCGTCACAAAGGAGCACTTTAACACCACACACACTATCTTCATCTCATTCACTCATTATTTGGTAAGTTTGCAACTTCCAAAACCCACCCCATGGTTTTCCCCATCTTGTGATTTTTGGTGTGATTGGATTGTAGAAGTGCTAGGATAATTGTATTGATGTATGGATTGTGGATTGGTTGATCATGCTAGACTTATGTTTGGTGTTGAATTTTGGGATTGAATCTTTGCCCAAATTCATGCATATGAGGTGTTTGATGAAATGCCCCAATGACAGTTTCACATTGTTTAGTGCTATTTTGCATCTCCATGCTTATCTTTTTGATAAGGCACTATATTTTCTACTTGGGTGCATTATGTATGTGCTGTGATTTTCGATTTCTCACCCATAACCGAGTTCCTTGGTTCCACGAGTTTTGTTTTCTTGTCTACCTTGCTAGGTTGCAAAGATGCGAAGCCAAAAGGGCCGGGCCAAGGCGAAGGGGAAGAACAAGACCACACCTCGGAGCATACAACACCCATGGGATTGTGCGCTAGGATGCATTTTGAGCTTATGCGAGACACCTCATACACGTAATAGTATCACATGACTTAAGGAGTCTTCGCTCCTCGGCTACCAGGAAAGTCCTTTTTCCCACCTCTCCATTGGGGACAATGTCGTTTTAAGTTTGGGGTGCAGTCTGTTTTTATTCATTGAGTCGGGTCTTGAGTCCGTCGGGTCTCGAGTAAAAAAAATGAAAAAAAGAGTTTAGAGTTGAGTCGGGGCGTTTGTTAAACTGTGAAACTGCATGACTAAGTGAATTTGTTGAATATGAGTTGAACGGTCAAAAGATCATGTGTTTGAACTGTGATTTAATCTTCTTTCCATTAATTCCATCTATGTGCTTAACTCTGCTGATTTATTTGGGGTGATTTATGAAATTGAGTGGTTCCTTTATGATCCCACCGGATGCTAGAACTTGTCGATCACTAGTCGAGGCGAAATCCTAGGTGAAGTAACCATGAGGAAGTGATTTAGGCCATCTTTGAACAATCTAGAGCCTAAAATGCCTACCTTTGTATTATATTTTCCCTAGTGTCCCCCTTTGAGCCTTATAAACTCGTTTCTTTAGCAACCAATCAAATACCCAGAGCCTAAATGTGAAAATCCTAATTACCCATCACTCATACGTACACACATAATATATAAAAATGTTGAAGGTGGAGGAAGGGATGATGAGAAGGGTATGTGTTTAATTGATGAAGTTGCCCGAGAAAAGAAAATATGAAACCCCATGTACGCAAAAGAATAAGTTTGGGGGTTCCGAAAAAAATGTGAAAAAAAAAGAAAAAAAAATCAACGGGATTGAAAGTTCATAAACATTGGGGATGCCAAAAAAAAAAGTGAAGGGTAGTGCCTATTGATAATTCAAGTGTTAATTGGGTGATTTGAGTCACTTATTCCTATATTTTCCTACCTTACCCTAAGCCCACATTACAAGCTTTAAAAGTCCTATTGATCCTTGTGTTACATTGGCCTACATTAATGGAGATTAGTGTGAAAGACAACCCTATGGAGTCTGGTAAGTATCTCATCTCTATATTCAAAAAGTGGATCATCTTGAAAACACTTGATTGCGTGAATCTATCTGGATAATGAAAACGGGGTTGGCATGAACATTCCACCGTCATGATCACATTGTGAAAATACGCGCTTGATTGATAGTGAAACGAAATTTGACGAATGAGTTTGGTTGTGAAGTTTTGCAGTTTGTTTGTATTGTTCTGTCTTGTATTTTTCATTTTAGAGTTGTAATTGCTTGAGGACAAGCAATATTCTAAGTTTGGGGGTATTTGTTCATTTGGTTTTATACCATTGATTTGGGCTTCCTAGACTTGAGTTTTGTGTTGTTTTTGAGTATTTTAAGTCATTTTTGTTATATCTCATAGGTTAGGCATTAATTCCCATTGTTTCGAGTCATTTGAGTGATCAATACATGTTGAGGTCCAATTATATTGAGTTTTTAGTCATATTAATGAATCATGTATCAAAAGAAGTATGAACGATCAAACAACAAGAGATTGATTTGAAGAAACGTCCAAATGCGTCTGAAATTTCCATCACTGGCAGGGTTTCGTATTTTGGTCATAACTCTCTCTACAAAATTGATATTGAGGTGATTCAAGTGGCTTTGGAAAGCTAAGCGATAGAGCTACAACTTTGATGAAGAGCTCAAAATCAAAGGCGGACATTTGGTGGTTGAAAAAAACCGGAAGCGGGCAGGCCCGATCTGAGCCAAACACTCCAAAATTCACGTGAGGGCGCTGCAGCGCCCGAGCGGCATTTTTGTGGGAAATTGCTAGGCGCCGCAGCGCCCGGGGTGGAATTTCCTATGTTTGCCTACCTTTTTCTTGGATCTTGGTGGGGTTATAAATAGAGACACTTGGGCGTCAATTGAGGAATCTTGGACCATTTGGAAGACAACAAAACAACAAGAAGACAAGGGAGAAGAATAGAAACATCTTGGGACAAGCTTGGAGAAGAAGATTGAAGGCTCTTATCATCTAGAAATAGAGAAGATCCCTCAACTCTTGTTCTTATTTTGTTACTTTCTCCCTATCTTGTAAGATGTATTGTTATGTTCTTATGGATTCATTTTCTTCAATCATGAGTTAAACTCTATAATTCTAGAGGAATGATGTAATCTATGTTTAAACTTATGTTTTGAGATAGTGGTTTGTCAATCTAGATCTATCAATTTATTTGTGTTATTTGGATCTATTGCTTCTAAATTACTTGATCAATAATTTAGATTATTTGGTGTATTTGATTTGACACTTGAGAGAGGTAATTGAATACATGACCTTGAAATAGCATAACCTAGGATTTCATAGAATTGAGAGATTTGTGAATCCTTTGAAGTCATTTATCAAGATTCATAGCTTTTATTGAGATTTTAATTGGTGATTTTTATAGAAATATCGATTTCCCAATTGAAATCTAAAATCATTTGGCACTCGAGAGAGGAAATGATTATTGTAGAAATCTTGACTTATAAATTGGTAATTGATGATTGATAAACCATATTGATAACATAAGGGATAACAAGATTCATCACACCTCTAGAATTCATTTAATCATTTGGATAAACTCATTGATATTTTCATATTCTTGATTTATTTTTGGTATTTTAAGTATAATCAACTCCATCAAATATTGAATTTCTAAATAAAGTTAGACTACTATATTATAGTACTTAGCGATAATTCGATAATTATTCCCTGTGGATTCGACAACCTTACTTTTCTATATTAAAACTTGACACCGTAGACTTGCGGTTAGAAATATCTCTAACACAACTCGCGAGGAAATATTTGATTTCGGGAAGAGCTACTCAACACTCTCGTAGTCGTACGTCAATATTTATTCTTTTTTTCTCTCTTTAATTCTAAATTCCATTTTAGCTTTATAAGCGTCAAGCGGATTCATTACACTGCTTTTTTATTATTGATCTAAAGAAATTTTATAATTTTTTTATATTTTATATAATATTATGTGATCTCTGATCTTAATTAATAAAAATATTATATATTGATAATAATAATTTTGTATTTTTGATAATGGGAAATTTGATAAAATACCCCTTCCACTAGGGGTAGTTTTGATTTTTGTCCCAAAATTATTAAAATCATATTTTTGCCCATTTTCCTCTACCAAAAAGACCAAAATACCCCGTTTACTTAAATAAGCTTGCCCACCACACCGTCCACCCACCTGCCCACTTGTCTGCCCACATATACTCTATGTTCTCAATAAAAATCATGCACATCTCCAGCCCACACTCCTGACTTGTCTGCCCACATTCTCTAGACACTATCCTGCCACCCATCTGCCCACATATACTCTATGTTCTCAATAAAAATCATGTCCACCTCCTGCCCACTTGTTGTTTGATACATGTTTTTATCTTAATTTTGATGATTTTATTTTTACACCAAAACAATATTTTTAATTGTTGTCCAAATACTCCTAAATGATTTAAAATGGTTTTAATATTTTCCGGAGTATTTCTTCAAGTTTTATTGGACAACACTTTTAATGATTTTATGTTTATAAGTTTTTACTTCAAAACAAGGTTCCTAAATATTGTCTAAATACTCTCGATTGGTTTAAAATATTTTTACTAAATTTTCGGAGTATTTATTGAGTTTTATTTTCGACAAAAATTGGACAACATTTCTGACTCGAGGTCAACCGGCCGCCGTAGAGGGCAACCCGTACTTGAAGATGAATTTTGGAACAAAAATGAGACGGAAGGGAAATTGGCGAGGTCGACCAGTCGACCAGGGCGTCGACCGGTGATGTCGACTGGTCGACCCCCCGTCGACCAGTACCTGGGAGCAAAAATTGAAACAAAATATTGCTCTTCGAAAAATCATTGAGGGGGACCGGTCAGGGTCTAGGTCGACCGGTCGAAGTCCCCCCTGACCGGTAGCCCTATGTTATTGTGTTGTGTATTTTTCAAATGTCTATTTCTGTGCGACCGGTCGCCTATCTTTTGACAGCAAAATTCTGATCGTTGTGCAGCAGACAACTTTTCCCTAAATTGTGGGATTGATTTCTAACAGCTATAATCTTGATTTTAATTGCAATTTTTTTATAGATATCAGATTCCAAGAGGAACCTATCAAGTATCAATCATCTCTTATAAATAGAGGAAGATTTGAAGCACAACAATAAGAGAGAACAACACAACACAACAAGATATACTCAAGCAAACACTTGGTCTTGTATTGTCATTATTCTTGTTGTAATTTGCCTAGCTTATCACTTTCATATCCTTGAGGTCTAGGCTATTCTTGATTACACTTGCACTCAGTTGTATAAATCATTATCGAGTTGTAATCTTGAATTTGTGAGTTATCATTCAACACAAGATATCCTTGTGAGTGTTCTTGTGGTAAGAACACACTTGGGTGATCTAGGTGTTAGGTGTAAGAAGATTGTGGTAATCTTCACAAGGTGCCGTTGGAGATTGTGGTAATCTTCAAGAGAGATTGTGGTAATCTCAAAGGTGGTGTTGAAGAAGAGTGTGGTGCTCTTCAAGGTGTCGTTGTAAGTTGGTGTTGTATTAATTTTGGTAATTAATAAAATCCTTTTTTTTAAATCCATCCCGGATATACGGGGGTGGTAGAGGATTAGGCCCTATGTGGGTTGAACCTCTATAAATCGACGTGTGTTGTTTACATTCCGGACCTTCTATATTGTCTTGGCTTGTTTTGTTCGAAAAAGAGGGCATAATCGAAAAGATGGAGATAATCTATTCACCCCCCCTTTAGATTATCGTAGCCGCTTGGACTTACACTTGTCTGCCCACATTCTCTAGACACTATCTTGCCCACCTACCTCCCACCCATCTGCCCACATATACTCTTTGTTCTCAATAAAAATAAGGGATAATTACAAAAACACCCCTAAGGTTTGCGCTAATTACAAAAAAACCCAGAGTTCTTTGAAAATTACAAAAAACCTTGAGTTTTGATTCCGTCTTACATTTTTTCCCAGTAATTTTTGAAAACATTTCAAAAAAAACCCTGATATTTACAAAAATATTATAGTTACCCCCCTTAAATTTAAGACAAAACGAAACATGAAGGGGTTTTTTGTAATTTTGAAACATGTCCGGGTTTTTTTTGTAATAAACCCAAACCTTAGGGGTGTTTTTGTAATTATCCCTAAAAATAATGCTCACCTCCTGCCACACTTTTGTCCACTTGTCTGCCCACATTCTCTAGACACTATCATGCCCACCCACCTCCCATACATCTGCCCACATATACTCTCTGTTCTCAATAAAAATCATGTGCACCTCTTGCCCACACTCCTGCTCACTTGTTTGCCCACATTCTCTAGACACTATCTTGCCCACCCACCTCCCACCCATCTGCCCACTTGAATGCCCACATATACTCTTGTTCTCAATAAAAATCATTCCCACCTCCTGCCCACACTCCTGTCCACTTGTCTGCCCACATTCTCTAGACACTATCCTGCCCACCCACTTCCCACCCATCTGCCCACCCCACTGCCCACTTGTCTCATAATGAACTTACATCACATAAAATACAACTTAATACATTAAATTAGAAGTACAACACGATAATACATGGGGTTATTCAACGCAATAACTTAATTAAAGAAGAAGTACATTACCCAACAACTTAATTATAGAAGAAGTACATTAACATCATCAAGATTGCATCCAACAAAGCTACTGGAGGGTACTCCCTCGCATCCCTAAGCACTACATTAAGATTTCACCACGTATTGCCTATTTTTTACATACATACTATCACAAGATGTCGGCATAGTTCTTCCTTGGTAATAAAAACTCGGCCTTCTTCAATGTCATCTTCTACTGCAATTGAGTTACAACTGCTTGTTTGAGTGCTTGAACGAGGACCCACACAATGCATAAGATTTCTCCAATAATTCAGAATGTGTGGCATCGCATGGGAAGAGAACGAGTTTTGATTGCTTTCCAGTAAACCTCCAACGATAAGTATTCATGTCACAGTCCCAAATATCATCCCACACAATCAATATAAGACATGATGTACCACCTGCAAACCAAACCATATAAAACAATTAATTAGACATTCTACATAACTGCCCACCTCTCTGCCCACATTTCGGTCCACTATCATGCCCACCCCATTTGTTTTGGCCGAAAACAACGATTCTACATTTTTTGCCGATTTAAACAACAATTACAATTACGTATTCACTGTATACACTATAACTAACAATAACAAATTATACCCATTATAAAAATCTAACAAAGTCGGCAAAAATCTAACATTTTTCAAAGAAAATGGTTCTAATTCGTATGAATAACATAAACACCATAAAAACTAACCTTTATCCATAACTTTCTTGCATAATATAAATGTTTTTGATCCAAATGCCCATTGTCTATCGAGCCCCTTTTGCTCGTTTTCGATCCAAATACCAAGCAAATTTTGGATATTTGCGTTGCCCGTTTCTAGCACAAATATATGAGTTTCCTCTTATTTTGTGCTACTCAATATTCTTGTAGGTCGATTCTTGCTTCTCCTCCTTAAAGCTTGTTGATTTTGTGAGTTTTTGGAGGTTTTAGGGTTTGGTCGATAGTGTAGTAGATGAGTTTCCTCCTTTTTTTTTTCTTTTTTTTAAAGTAAAAGGGGTATTTTGGTCTTTTTGGGAGAACAAAAGGGGCAAAAATCTGATTTTAATAATAAGGGGGCAAAATTCAAAACTACCCCTAGGGGAAGGGTATTTTATCAAATTTTCCTTTACGTTAATATCATGTTATCCCCTTAAATCTTAGTATCACTTTATCCCATTTTATTCTTAGACAAACACTTTGGTCAGACCGTCTAACCGGTCTTTTCGTTAGATGGAACCAAATCGACCCGAATTATTTTTTAATTTCATACACCGGTGATATTTTATAATATTCTGGGGCGATGTCATTTGATCTCTAAACCGGTGACTAGGGATGGTAACGGGACGAGTCTGTGACCCAGGACCCGTCCCACTAAGAAAAAATTGGACCCGAGATCCGTTGGGTCTAACCCGCTAGACCCGCCATTTTTTTAAATTGATTTTCAGTACTCCTAGACAGCTAGACTGCTCACTGGAATGTCATGAAATTTATATAAATAATATTCTGAAAGTGGAATTAGAGTTCATTGATTAATATTAATATTTAGAGAATTTAAAAGCCCCAACATCATGAGTTAATCAACAAGAAATAATGTTATCAAAAAAAAAAAAAAAGAAACAAAAAAGAACAATAAAAAATCATCAGATTTCAAACAAAGTTCAGCTAAATGCGGATAACACATGCAAGATTTGGATTTATTTACTCTGAGATAATCCATCAGCATCACCTTCAACCATTTTTTTTCTTTGAAGAAATCACCTTCAACCATATAAGATTATATCATTATATGCTTTCACTGAGTTCTCATGATTATGATTCTCACTTCATTTCAAAGTGACTGAACAAAGTGTTGTGCCAAATCCTTTGCCAACTTAACAGCAAAAGAATTGAACGGTGACGATGTCAATTGAAACCCCAAGTTGATTGCCACTTCCTATTATGTATATTTTTAATAAACATAAAATTACATACATAAATCCGGGGCGGGTCTAGCTAGACCCTTTAACCGCCCCGGACCCAGCGGGTTTTTCGTGGAAGCGGACGTAACTGTCCCTACCCGTTTGACCTAAGGTTTTGACTGGCTCTAACGGGGCGGGTTTAATACAGAGTCGGGTCTTAACCCGCCCCATTCGCATCCCTACCGGTGACATTTTTGCAATATTAGCGGCCGTTAAAAGTATTAGTTTTTCTCCTGAAAAGTATTAGTAGTACATCTGAAAATTATTAATAATCTCCTTGAACTATATTTTTAGTAGCCCTCATTAAAAGTATTGATTTTTCCCCTCAAAAATGTTAGTAATCCACTTAAACCCCTTGAAAAATATTAGACAGTGACTTAATATTAGGCAATCGTCAAAAGTAATAGTTTTTCTCGTGAAAAAGCGATCCATCGAAATAGTATTAGTAATCCCATTGAACAGTTTTTTAGTAATCCTCATAAGAGTATTAATTTTTTTCCTGCAAAAGTATTAGTATTCCCCTAAAATACATTAATAGTCTTGTTGTAAAGTATTACGTTTTTCGATTAAAGGTATTTTAGCATTTCTCCTGAAAAGTATTAGTAGTCCTCCCAAAAAGTATTAGTAGCTCTCCTAAAAAATATTAGCAGCTGGATGTGGTTGTTGTAGTGTTAGTGGTTGTGTGGGTAAATATGCGGATCAACCGCGTGCTGGGTATTTGGATCCGTTTAGACGATCTGATTAGAGACTTACCTTTATTCTTATCATATCATTAGAACACACGTTTGAGTTGGATGGGTATACTAACGTACAATGAATCCTATGTGCTCAGTACCAATTTGTGCAAGATAGGCCGTTGGTGGATGAGTTACTAGAGATTGAGGTCTGCCGAGGAACGAAAGGCCCTAACATAGGAAGGGTGTAAGGAGATAGTGAAGATAAGTACTGTCTGCAACATTACCATGAGTAAATGGAGTGCGATTTTTGGGACTCAAAGTAAGAAGGGATGTTAACTACAGAATATGAGAGGATATACAACCAGATAGTTTTTTTCATAGAGCACATGGTAGACGCTGACCGTAGGAGAGCCCTAAGGTTTTGGGCAAGTTTATGCCCAGGGATACGTAATATTGTGGCTAGTCATGGGTTTTATCATATGTAGAAGCAGTGTTTCATGCTCAAGAGGTTGATGCTGGCCAAGAGTTGGACAACCAGTAGATAGAGAATACGGGTGAAAGAAAATGCAAAAGACGAACAAGAACGATTATGGGAGTTAGAAACTAAATGAGCATGAAAAAGTAGAAGGGAATCTGGATCGAGTACTTAGGTTGATAAACCCTTATGCTCCAACTGTGAAAATAACCATATTGGGGAGTGTTTGTTTGGCTAACACAAATGATACCCCTGCAAGAAGCCGGGACATTCATCTTATCAAGTACACTACTTAAAATCCAAATCCAAAAAAAAGATGCCTCGTATGGCGGAAAGGGTGTTTATAACTTGAAAAGACTCGAAATTAGGGTGAGTAATTGAATTTCAAGGATGGAATTTTAGCAAGGGAGGTAGGATATAACACCCAAAATATTTTTTTTTATAATTATCATTATTGTAAGTATTATTTATTGCGTTTATTATTAGTTATTTCTAACCATTAGTTATCGTTCATAATTCTATATGCATTAGAATTTCAGGCTTCACGAGTCTCATTGTACCATTAGAATTCAAATTAAATTTTGATCATGATTCATAATTAGATTAGAATCCTAAGTCCATTAAGAATCTTAATACATAGTATAAATAAGACCGTTGGGTATAGAATTTTTCACATCAAAGATCATCGACTTCGGAAAATCTAGGTGATTCACGCTTCAATTTTTTTCTTTCCTTTTCTTTTTCTTTTTTTATGTTTTTAGTTTCTTTTCCTTCATTTGTGTGGCCTTAGCAATCACCATCACACCACAACCTAGAACATTTAACCCAAATCATCTGTCGGCGTCGCCACCACTCGACAAAAAAACAACAACAACAACAACAATATCACAAGAAAATGAAAAGTGAAATTGAAGAGGAAAAAAGATGGCAACAGTCACCACGTTGTCCCTCCGAGCCACCAACCACCACAGCTCGCCACTAGAAATGCCCAAATCTGTGTTAATTTCAGTTTTTTCAATTTTTTTTCTAGTCATCCAAATTTCTAAAAATTTGTGTTAATTAGGATTTAAAAATTTTATAGGATAACACAAGGGCTAGGATCAAGCCAGTTGCATTCAACATTCATTAAGGGAATGTATATGATGTGGGTTTTTTTTTTTTTTGCTATTGTATATTTTAAATGCCTTTTGTAATTGTTATATGTATTGGCACGTTAAATATGATATTACACGACACAAGGATACTTAATTGCGAATCATGAATGTATTTAATTGTACAATCACACTTAGTTTTCGATTTGTTTGATCAAACCATAATATTTTCTCTATAGATCTGTATGCAGTGATGAATATGCTTACGTATTTAATCTAGACAATGTATCCCCCACTGAGCGAGTTGGAAGTTAACCCTACATATAAAATTTTCAATTTAAGGAGCTTGGCTAGAGCATGAGGTTGTGCATGTGGATACCATAAGTTATTGTTTTTTGAGATCTTAGAGTCAAATGGTTTGTTTTGCAGAGCCGAACTCGTTTATTTAAAAAACTTACTATTTTGTTGAAATACTTGGAAATTCTTGATTATGGACATTTATTTATGCATGAATTTTTTTATTTAATATTTCCTTTACCTAAGGCATTTGTGTGAAGCATAGTCGTACTTTTATTTTTGATAAAAATCATAAAATTGGGATGTTACATTTAAAGTCATAATACCAAATCAGAGTCGATAATAGGGAATTAACAGTTTATGGATTTGAAGACTTGAAAGTGGAGTTGCCACTATGATCTCCTCCAAGGTTTAGTTTGAAATTCCATAATTCGAGGGTTAATAGTGTAAATCAAGTCAAAATCCAGGGACCTAGCCTAAATGCCAGAAAATCAACATTGGTTAAAGATGATATGTTGTGCAATGATCAAATGCATCATAATTCAATTTCTGCACATTATTTCCCGGAACCAATCCCAAAAGTTTCTTCAACTCAAACAGAATTTTCCTACAAACTTGTTGATCCTTTTACAAAGTAGATCCGTATAAAAGAGGTTAGCTCTTACAAGTAAATGTAGTATAACAGTGCAGATTGACTTGATGCTAACAAGTCACAAGTAGTGCTGTTAGAATCATGATACGCGTGTGCGTCCATTCCCACCTCCGAAGCTATTGTGGTTTCTGCAACAAATTTATAATCAGCATTAGGCACTTGATCGTTTTATGCAGTCATAATTTCATTCCAAGTAATCGATTCTTGGTAAGTTCTTTCAATTTCCACAAAGTCATAATCGATTTCATTCCAAACAGTCGGCTTCCATGCAACAAAAAGGATCCAAAACAAGCTCAAAACATGTAAAATTCCATGGGGCAAAGTCAAACACCTTCAAAACATAACAATTCAATGAAACTTAGTAAAGGCCGAGTACTCTTCCTGCATCTTCTGAATTTAAGAACAAAATATCTATTTCTTTACTGGTTTAGAAAAGAAACAAAAATGTAAGGCATGTAGTAGCTGTTGCATGATGTCCTGAGCTATGCAGAGAACTTAAGTGAGAAAAGAGAACTAGAAAACAGTAAAGGAAAAACAACAATTGTATTTAAATAACACAGAGAACAAACGAAATCAGAAACAACATTCCGGCAAGTGGTGATTTTTCTTAATGTTAGTGTTTCAGATTTAAGATACAAAACAGTTCAGTATATTGAAGGATAAAGTTCAATGAGACCTTGTTTTGAAACGAGTTATACATTCTACATATGGCAGATACTAAAAATCAATCCCTCTCACATGATATCATCTTGTATTCTCCCTTCTCAATCACCCGACCCAAAAAAAGGGAAACAGACCAAAATTGAAATAATGGGACTTTCAACTAATCATGGACTAATGTGAATTGGACAGGCTACAGTTAGGGTTAAATATAAAACATGTTCTACAAAAAGTTTCCACGGAAAGAAATGAAAACGTGATTCTGCAGTAGCATATTTAAAACAGTATCCTCATCTGGGTATTGAAGCAGACCTGTATGCATGGGAAATTAGGCCTTGTACTCATGGACACGCATCCATTTTGTAGATGACCACTTGTTCCCTTTGATAACAGGACAGCCACCTAAAAAAGTCCATAAGCACGTTGGTTCAATAAGTGAGTCATAAAATAGAAAATAGGCAATACAACTAAGCACAGACTGTATAAGAATGTTTCTTCAATGAAAGAAAAAGGGATAACAAAAAGAAACCCTGAGGTTCAGGCTAATTACAAAAAAACTCCAGAGATTTTTGAAAATTACAAAAAAAAGTTTGAGGTTTGATTCCGGCTTACATTTTCCCCCTTCATAAGCAAAAAAACATTTCAAAACCCCCCTGATATTTATAGAAATATTACAGTTACCCCCTTAAATTTAAGACATAATCAAACCTGATGGGCATTTTGTAATTTTGAAACATCTGTAGGTTTTTTTGTATATAGCCCAAACCTCAGGGGTTTTTTGTAATTATCCCAAAGAACAATGACCAGTAAGAACCACAACTAACCATGCAAACTTGATGGATCCAAAGTTGCGTCAGGCTTCATGCTCCAAAAAAGTAGTGCATCGCCCATCTTTGGTTTAACTGAAAGTCCTCCTTTCCCACATTCAGATAGCTCATTCCACCAAGGTACGGAACTATAATTTCCTTTTGCTGCAGGAAATACAGTTTCACCCCTTCTTCAACATCTGATCTGTAATGAGTATCAGAGACACGGAGGAGAAGAATACATGTAAAATTATACGGGCATATTAAAAATAATTCACTTACAAGTACATGAGAACTGTCGCAATGCGTTGACCACCATTCCGAGTGTTAAATTCATCCATAAAATAATCATAGTGAGGCTCATACTTTTGCCCAACTTCGTAATGAAGTATTTGTAGGCCTTCACCATGCTCTGTTGATTATAAAATTCATAAGTGGGAGTTCATATGTTAAAAACACTATATGAAACAAAAATCCAGCCAACCAACAAACATGGGGATTTAACATCATTGAAAAGAATGTTTGCATAGAATTCAAAACTTACAACAAATTTATACAAATAAAAAAGAAAATGAGATAGATAGATAGATAGATAGAGGCCTATGGCGAGTAGGGATAAAAAGAAAAAAGTAATGAATCAACGGGAAACCCATTATTTTAAGGAACCTATGAATGTTTTTGCAGTGGCAATGGCCTTACAGAAACAACAGGATTAGAAATAAGGACACAGGCATAAAATTTAAAAAAAAAATAGTACTGTAGAAGTACTGCCAATGTAACCAAAACAAAACCATTATTTCATGCTCTACATACAGAAAGTTCCAGGCACCCACAATATTTGAAAGTGCAAAGTAATTTTCCAAAATAGGTTTCATCCATTTTCATTGACTGCCAACAGGAACCCCTCAGTCTCCCAACACATAAAGTTCACCTACATAGGTGGTGAAGCGTTTATGTAAAATTGCCAAATTGGTATGAAAACAGATAGAGACAAGGGCGACTTCACCTCTTATTTAGCGTGGCAAGTTGAAATCACTCAGTTAAATCTATCTAGAGGGAATATTAAGCAGCGTTTTTTTTGACGTATCGGTAATATGGCCCCAATTAAAATAGGGGAAAATTAAAAGCGAGGTCAAATGAAAATGAAGAACAAAAGTAGTTAAGAAAAATAAATTATTTCACATTTGGCTCAAGATCAATAAACGAAGGTTTAGACTTAGTTTGTCCTAAGAAATCAAGTTTGAAAACTCAAATTAAGCAAGACTAATAAGTTAAAAAATGGTTATAACGTAAAATATTGAGGTACTCAATCTCCACTTGTGTTTAGTTCAAAGGAAGATCATTTGAGGCCAACTGTTTCCCTGATTTAACCAAACTCAAATATAATTTTTAAATATAACTTAAAGAGTGTTCGACTTCATTTGTTTACACCCATAAACAAAAGCAATTTTTTTTTCCCAGCACCATTTATCCAGCAAGATAAACTCCCCCCCCCCCCCTTCTTTCTCTCTCTCTCTCTCTCTCATTGAATTAATCGTATCAAATCGTAAGATAATCCAGTGCAAAATATAGTGATTATCAATCTTAAATATTTTGGATAATGACTGAATTTCTTTATTTGGGGTAATGATTTTTGTTTGATCCCACTAGAGTTACATATCTTGGGGTGCCCTGCAGCTAACATCTTTGATAATGTTGACAAAGAACTGATAGTCTGACACTTTCATTTGATGCAAGACAATTGTCAACCAGAATTGAGTGTAATGACCAATTTACATTTTAGCAAATAATACCCTATACTACAAAAAAAAAATATGATATAAAAACGCAAATAAACTGCATACCTACAGGGATGAAGGTGAAATCTGCAATTTTTTTCTCAATATTTCTAATAATTTTATCACGTCCTCTAGCAAGAAATGTTCCAGAACTTGTACGCACTCTGCAAGAAAAATGTATTACAAAATTGAAAAGCAAAATTAAGACAAAAAAAGACACTGGACATGTTCAATTTTCCATCTCAGATTAAAGAGACAATAAATTAAAAGGTGTGCAGAGGCTACTTAGGTTATATGTATGATCCAATGAGATAAGCTGAATAGATCACTGAGTGGATGAAAAAGAGAATCAAGAAAGTTTGACGAAAACAAAGAGGGAGTCCTGTCTTAAAGTGGTACCAATGTAAAGAGAATGTTATTATATAGGTATAATTACAAAAAGAGGTTTAGGGTGATTACAGGAAAAACTAGGGTCAGTTTCAAAATATACGACAAGTTACTCCTAAGTTTGAGGGACTGCGGTAAAAGTGTAAAACTAATGAAAATTGTGTAACGTTTTATAATGCCCCTGACAGGATCCAAATTTTTTTTTTTTTGAAGAAAACAAAGAAGTGAACGAACAAAATTACACCCATCTAGTTTGGAAAACCAAAGTTTTTTAGACCTTTCTTGTAGTTATGAAAAAACATAGGGGTGGAAATTGTTTCTTCTTTGCAACCGAGCGGGGTATTTGTAATTGGGGAGTGTTTTGATGTTGTGTAAATTGTGGAAAATTCATAAGAGATTCATTTGATATTTGTACGGCTATATTTATGTATAGAATTGTTGAATCTAAACAGTTTGGCTGATAATTCTGGACAAACTCGTGGAGAAGTTGCCAGATGAAAATCATCACAGTTATATTGGAGGTAAAAGAAGTTACTGACTTAAGGAAAACGAGAATACTTTTTTAGGCATCATCAAGTTCAGCTGTCAATTAGGCCTTATGAGCCAAGCTTACACTGGCTTAAGCTCAAATATCTAGGCTTGATAACCGTAGGCCCAAACTCAGCTCCTAAATTTGTTATTTAGCTCAACTCAAATTCGGCTCACATTTTTCACGAGCTTCAAGCTTATTGTAAGCTATCTCACACTATTAAATTTTTAAACCAAAAAAAGAAGATAATAATAATAATAATAATAATAATAATAATAATAATAATAATAATAACAATAATAATAATAATAATAATAATAATAATAATAATAATAATAATAATAACGAGACTAATCTTGCCCAATACACATGATAAAGATTTTAACAATGAAAATAGACAAAATCCAAACTTGCAATCCATAACAAAAAACATTAAAAAAAATTAAAATTTTAAAACAAAAACATAAAACTGTAAAATTATGCTTCATATTCAGAAAATTTGTAAATAACAATGACATGACATAAAATTTTAGAGTTACTCCTAAAATCTCTTCCAGAAGAGATAGTTGCATTGACAGCCTTAGAACTGTGGTTGACAGCCTTAACGAGAGGCCCGGACATAGTCTAGAAATGTTGTAGTTTCTTGGTTGATAGATTCAAAAAAATCATCACGAGGAAAAGCTCAATAAGTGGAGGAAAAATATTTAATTTTCCCTTATTTTAGTAAATGGCGCTAACTATGGTGGTATCAAACCAACACATAATTGAGCCATGCCCCGGAAGACAGTGGTAGAGATATGGCTAAAGCTCAAAACAAGAGTTTCACTAATCAACTTTGGTTCTTGTTAATCAAGAGAAAACATATAAAAGAGTTCCACAAGATATCTTATGGTAGGTTTTAAAATAGAGAGGATTTAAGTCCATATGTGCCCGTCATTCAAGATATATAGATGCAACATAGGGATTATGGTCAACGGCTTCACTAAATACCCATTTTAATCCCTATTTGGTTGTAGATGAAATATTTTGCTAGATTAGGTCCCATTGTGCATGCTTTTGCAAATTACTGTGTAAGTAGATTAAACTAGATAAAAATCTCCACTGCTGAAGTAGAATTTGAAAGAAATTGCCAGAAACAAAATAAATAAAAATAAGAGAAAGAATCAAGTGAGGTAAAATAAGGTGAAGGCATGCAATATGAAGTGCTATTTAGTCGATGTAGAACTACATGCACCGAGCCATAGGGGACTGGAAGTGAGTAAACACCTAAAATTTCAGCTTTTTCAATAACTTTAACTTGATTACTTGCTAAGAGGGGAATATTTGAGATGATGATGTTGAAGATCAAAGCTGGTATTAGTGGAGGATCACCTTTCGGATATTAACAAGCTAAGTAAAATCCTACATAACACATTTATGTTTGATGACGTTTCAGGTAAACATCAGACTATGAAATCAATCAATCAAATGTGACAGAGAGGAGAATGTTAAGGTGGATGTAAAAGAGAATATATAATCTCACATTAAAAAGTCGGTCAAGGTAGAATCAGTCCGAGAGGAATCCTGACAAGATTATTTGAGATTGTTTTAGCACACTTAGGAAATGACCTGCCCCAGACATGACCATTAAATGAACCAACTGTTGAGAGTAAACCAAGAAGATGGAGGGACAACATGGAATCACCACATAACAATGTCACCAGAAAGAATTTAGACCTTTGTTCCTTAAGTTTAATTTTGGAGATCGCCATCTAAGTAACTGACCCATATAAGAATGGGAAAAAAGCACTTGTTGAGTTCAGTTTAGTTTCGACTACGAGAAAGTATGGAGTTAGAGAATGGAATACCTGCTATCTGTACTTTTTCCAGTCTCACTATCAACAACAGTTGACTTCTCCATATGCGGCTCGGCGATACTGATAAGATACTCGCATTCCTCTTTTGTCTGCCAAAAAAAGGGAAGTTGAAAGATGGAACTATGAACTATGAAGCCTATATGCTGAACAAATCGATTTAGAAATAATCAAGCATGAAATTGTTCATCAATAGGACAAGAAAAGCAGTGCATCTCCCTGCCTGTACTACAATTACTCCCGTAGCTCATTACCTTTCATGATTTATCAAATCTTTCTCAACAACAATGCAAGATAGATAGTAGTAATAAAAGTCAAGCAACTGAAGTGTGTCTGAGGCTATTGACAATTACAGTACCCAATTCAACCTTCTGCTGACAGATTTACCCAAGCCTCACGTCTGCTATCGTAATCAGACCTTAACCTGAAGTAAATACCATGCTATTGGTGGACTTAAAAGTATTAACTAAAAAAAGATTCTTTTCAGATCTGCACTGTCAATTGAGCGTTGTAATTCCTAGATCAAATCACCGCATGTGTAACAGTATCAAGATCAATCCACGTTCTTTTGATAAAGCTCGAAGAAACTACAATCTTATACTCAAGTCAGATATAGTTACCAAGAAGTTATGAAAAACGAAGGCTCTGGGCTCCCAAGAAATAACTTCAACCCACTGATCTTTACTTTCTTCATCTCCATCACCTCTGAAACAATCGAATAACACAATAAAACAAATGAAAAATATAAAATCAATTCGTAAAACAAATGCAAAAATCAAATTTGTATGAATTTAGTTCGTACGAATGGACTGAATTGTGAGCGATGAAGCTGAGATCATGCGCTTTCGGAGAACCCTTAGAACCGCTGCTGGGAATGGAGAGAATTCCGAGAGATAACAGAATCACAATCAGCAGCGACAAAATAATTAGCATTGACAGGACCAGGGTCCACGACGACGTTTTACGCGTCGCACTCCTCCCGTGGTACTGTCTCCCCTTCACCGCCATCGCCAATTATCAATGGCGAATTTAATTATCAAAGGAATTGAAAATCTGAGAGATGTGTATGTATGAAGATTGAAGATAGCTTCAAGTAATGAATGTGTAGTGTAGATTCTGAGTTTTGCACTTCCCTCTACTTTCTGGCCATCTTGGTCAACTTAGATTTCTTTACAAATAGATCTCTCATAAATTAGCGAACTGAATGAGTGAGTATAATAATACTCGGTTTTCTGTATCGACTCTGTTTAATATTTGATACTTGTAATTAGGGCTGTTCATGAGACTTGGATATTATTGAAATCGAATTGATATACGGACCGAAAAATCTCTAAACTAAAAATATTCATTGGCTTTTTTACTTTTCCCGAATTGTACCATCCCAAAAATATTTATTGTACGATTCTGGAGATTTTTCATACATCCGTCATTCTAATCATACCGAATCACTCCGAACCGAGGACCGAAGCTAGAACTAATTTTAAATATTTTATATAAATACATATACCTTATTTCAATTTAATTTATATTTTGATATTAAATTTACTATAAATTGAATATAAAATATATTTCTAAAAAAAACATAATACTACAACTATTATGAATTTAAAAAAAATTAATAATAATAATAGAGTAAAACATTTGAAATTAAAGTTAGTTAAATGATTAGTAAATTGCACTTAAAAGATAAACATATTCCAAACAAGTAATAATACTATATTATAACAATATAAAAACAAATCATATTTTAATTTTTTTTACCACATCACATAAATTATAAATATAATTATATTGTTTATGTTAAGTTGTTAAGTAGGAGATATTGAGATTATAAATTTATACAAGTTTTTGTTTCATATTAATTTATCAAAACTATTAGTTAATTACGATTGTTCTAAGTCAATGAAGGACAATTTCCCAAATAATATAATATTATTGTATTATAGAGGTTATTAAGTTTAGGATTTAAGATTGTGTTACCTATTATGGTTTTAGTTTTTAATTTGAGACCACGCTAAAAAGAGGCTGGAAGTATATCCGTTTGGTGATTTTTATATTGATTTTATTTTTTCAAATTTGTATGTTTTATTTATGATTAATCTCCGAATCTCCACCCGAACTAAACCATACCGTCCCATTAAATCAATCTCGTCTCCAACTATCCCGAACTTTCTGCATTTGTTCGAGACGGAGATTTTTTTCTATGGTTCTGCTTCGAGATTTATTTTTAGAATCTCAGAATTTCAGACGATTCTGAGATTTTCAAATCTCTCAACCGCCCCGTCTCCGCACACCCCTACTTGTAATATAGGGCTCCTTTGGTTTTATTTCAAAGATAAATTCCTAGTTTATTTTTTAGTTGTAAATGTTTGATTGTGTTTGGTTTTAAATTAAAGTTGTATTATTTTTACAAAAGATTATATAATTATATTATTTATATTTATTAATTGTAGGTATCGATGGCAATGGGCGAGAACATGATTGATATTGTACATAACATCCTTATCCCCAATCTCATATCAAATATCGTACTCGTACTATTCCCTCATTTGGATATCTGGGATGTGGATGGAAAATCTCCATTCCGGGAATAAGGTCCCCACTGAGAATCAGGTTCCCATTTTGTATTTATGAATAAAAAAATTGTACAGTAAATTACTTAAATTAACCAATAATTAATATAAATAAGAATAATATAAATCTATAATTTGTAAAAGAAAGAATGAAAACAAATAAAATTATACATACTTAAGGGTTTAATTTTTAGAATTAATAAAACAAAATATTATAAATAGAAAATAGTAATAATAGATAAATAATATATATATATATATATAGGAATGAGGATGGGACAGGGAATCCGTGTTTATCTAAACGATGGGATAGGATAGAGATGACTGGATGATATAAATATCATCCACATCCCATCATCCGCTTCTAAAGAAACGAGGAATTTCCATCTCTATCCCATCCCGTAATTAACCGAGAATATTTTGTCTCATTTTATTTGGGGTACCAATCGGATGGTTCCATGTGGGAATTTTGTCATCCCTAGTGGTAGGTTCATGCCAAAATGTTTTAAAAGTAAAAAGATAACGAGTAATAATAATATAAAATTTTATAGACTTCTTTTAGATCCATAACCTTCTTTAGGCGATTAGAGTTTTCTTATCCGTTTTGTTGTCAAATCTCTCGCCATTAGATTCTCGCTTTTAAGTCAATTTTGTCATACCCTTTTGGCTCTCTTTTAGTTGACTCTCTCTCCCTAACTTTTTTTTTTCTTTTCAAACCATCATCTCACCTTTTCACTGACGAAGATGGATCCTAAAAATAGCAAAACTCGCAACCTCGTCTTTGCATGAGGCCTCAAATATCATACAATAAATATTTCTAATGTGGGTAGTGCAAAACTCCTTTCCCTGTGAAAGTGTCACTATTGACATTGAACTCTCTCGATGTGGCTATTGAGGAAGCATGTATGTCTTAGGTGGTGGGAAAGAAGGTCCACTGGCGACAAACATGAAAGAGGAAACAAAGTCGAAAAATTATTATATTTGGGAATGCTAAGAACTTGCTTCTTATTTCACCATAAAAAATAAAAAGGTGGTTTTAACCAATGTAAGGGAGATTTAACCAATGTAAGGGGTAACAAAGAAGCCAAACCAATAGAAAACTCATTATTGGCATTGAAGAGTAAAAGTACATAGAAAACACAATAAATGGCCACAATGGTGAACCTGGAGAGCTGCTTCAAATTTAGTGGAGAAAATGGTGGTTTCGCTAGTCAAGACCACTAGAGCCATGAGTTGCATTTGCTAGAACGCATGCTGGATGGGAATTCTTGCACATTCAACTAATTGCGATCTGTTGTCCACAAATATTCTCCCAAAGAAGAGGGTGAAAGGTATGCCCATTTACCTTCTCGCTTGGGAGATTTCTCGCTTCCAGTATTTATGAATTTAGAATTTTAGATATATTGGAGCCAAATGGCATCAAAAGTTAATTTATAGGATTTGTGAATACTTTTTATTCAAGAGAAATATTTTTATTAAATAATTCAAACTAGTAATACGTCGATAGCAAACATAAACAAATCGTTAAAAACCATAAAAGATAAAATTATGAAAACATTCATAACATCTAGGTTAATAACAAAACCTACTAGAGCCTACAATTTTGAAAAATCTATAATGTCTAGAATACTTATGATTCCGGATGCAAACATTTGAAGACCACAATCCGATTTACATGGCGATCGAGAACTTGCTTGTTTGAATCGCCCACACAAGAAAAACACCGCAACAAAATGACAACAAACCAAACGCCGCACCAGACGGCGAAATCACAAACAATAAGAGAAAACAAATAACCTAGATCTACGTGAAAAAATCACTTATTTAGAAAATAAAAATAGAAAGATGTAGATAGGGTGATTTCAAGATAAAAATGGCCAAAAATCACCTCTTAACAACGAAGAGCAAGAAAAAGAAGTTAAAAGAGAGAGCTTGAGAGGAAAAAAGGACTAGGGTTTGAGAGAGAGTTTATTAAAATTTTCTTGGAATTTATGAATACTTTGGGTTAGAAGAAGTTTATAAAAACTGATGAGGAGTTAACATATGAATTTTATACTACTTTGAGATTTCCATATGATGGGCTTAATGAGTTCACTGTCGGTTGTTTGGGGGCAAAAACGTAGTTACTTATGTCATAATGAAGGACGTTTTGGTATGTCATCTCATGGAATTCATCAAGTCTCTAAGAGATTTAAACCCCATGAGTATTGAAGGGAGCGAATCGACTTAGATAATTTTTCTTCTAAGGATACGTCCACGGGTTCATTCGTGATCCAACCTTGTTGATATTTGCATAAATGTTTGGCCCATAACGTGTTGGGCAAGGACGAGAGCAATGAAATAACATTGTCGAGTTATTTTTCCTATGGTGTCCTGGGCAGACTGGACAAAACTATACACTACGACACTCATCTTTAAAGCTATGATAGATGCAACTCTCCGCCGATATAGGTATAAAATAAGCTCGAGGCATACTTGCTACAAAATTGGCACAACATTTCCATGATTTCCGATAATCCCGCCAATATGAAAATAGAGTCGGGCTCAAGTTTCCCACACACTTACGAGTGTATAAATCATGTCCGAACCAACTACCTTTAAGCACCTATTCACTAGGCAACGTTTTAAGGGGTATTCATGGTCCACAAGTTCCCACACCTCATGAGTCGATTGATCCGGATGTCGCCAAGACGCATGATTGGGATGTCTACTTCCTACAAGCTCCCACATCTCATGAGCCAACTAATCCTGGATGTCGCCAACACGCTATGACTAAGGATGTCTACATATCGGACTTAGTTTTTATTGGTCCTAACCCATTTGATGTCGGGCTTTTGTTGGCATGAGCTTTGGCCCCACTTCATCGCCTATGGGTTGGAGTACAATATTAGGAGATCGGATGATAAGCCGCTTGTTTTAGTTGCTTTCATAACCAAATGATACATATGCGCTCACTTATGGAGGGGATAAATATGAAGATTGATTCTATTGACCAATGTGTGCAAATAATGGAGCGAGATCGGGTCAATTTATACACACCATCATCTCTATCGCTTCATGAGGATCCGTAGTCATCATTGTTCACCATATAGTTTGTTTTTCTTTTGTGCGAGTCCGCATGATTGGGTATGTTGTATGTATGTGTATTTGCATGAGTTTTACTTTGTTTTGCTACGTGTCTAGTGTTAGAAAAATATTTTTATTTTAATTTTGATGATCATATAAATGAGTTTTATACCAAAATAATATTTCCGAAAGTTTTCCAAATACTTCAAAATATTTCAATTGATTTTTACTAAGTATTTGAAGTACTTTTTGAACTTTATTTTTGACAAACACCGGATAACCTCTCTCAGAAAGAGGTCGACTGGCCGCCTTATAAGAGACGCATGCCTGAATGTTGCAAAATAGAAAACAAAACAGACATTAGAACAGTGAGGCGACGGGCCGCCTATAGTACACGAGAGTTGCCCTCTTTGGTTTTAAAACTTCTCTGTTCTCGAGAACGGTCACTATCCACAACAACCTATCGCCATAAATAGACCGGTCACCCTAGAGAGTGACCCATTACCCTAGATGCTATTATATGTAAAATCTTGATCCAACGGTTTAAACTTTGAAATTTCAACATAGCAACCGATCGCTATAAGGTTTTGACAAAAAATTATATTCGTTGCTTAAACACTTATCAACAAGATTCGCTTTATCATTTCTTAACCATTTTTTATAGATCTTTTGATCCTTTTTTTGCATACAAGTTTCAAATTGGAGGAGCCTATGTTGGAAATCAAATCTTGAAGCTTGTCTATAAATAGTTGAAGGAATTGAAGGATCAAATACAACACATCATTCTACAATCACAACAAGAAAAATTCAAAGAAACTTCTCAAGCTTTTATTTCATACTCTTGTTGTAATAACTTAAGCACTAAAGTTTCACATCTTGCTTATTAGGCTTTTTTTTTCTTAATTACACTTGCACTTTCAAAGTTGTATACTTTCATTTAAGTTGTAATCTTCATTGAGCAAATCATCCAAAATGAGATATACTTGTTGAGTGTTCTTTTGGCAAGAACACACTTGGTTGATTCTTTAGGTGTTGAATAGTTTGGTGATCTTCATAGTTGTGAGAAGAGTTTGGTGCTCTTCTAGGTTGTTGTTGTTGTAAGAAGAGTGTGGTGCTCTTCAAGGTGAAATTGTAATTGTTTGGCATCAATTAATAAATTTTTTTCCTTTCAAAATCTACTCGGACATCTCGGGTGGTAGTGGACGTAGGCTCAGGTGGGTTGAAGCACTATAAGTCATCTTGTGTTGATTTATTTTTCTGCACTTCTATCTTATTTATTCATCTTGATCGAAAAATAGGCATAAATCGGGAAATTGGGAAAATGTATTCACCCTCCTCTAGATTTTCGTCATCGCCACTTGACTAACAAGTGGTATCAAAGACAAACTCTTTGGCAAGCTGCTTCTTCATTGAGTAAAGAGGAAAGATCCATGGCTACGAACAAAACTATCTTACTATTGGCGCCTCAACCAACAAGCCACCTCTATTCGACCCCATCAACTATGCATTTTAGAAAGACCGATTGGAATGCTTTTTTATGAGATTGTAGGTTCGATATTTGGAATGCGGTCATTCACTAATAACTCAATCAACGAAGAAATTGGATGATGGAACTATAGCTCCCAAAAGTAGAGTTCAATGAAAATGACAAGAAGTCTTTTCTCTCTAGACGGAAAAGCTTTAAATATTTTGCATTATTCACTTACTACCACCGAAAGTATAATCGGATTAGAGAAATAAGGTCCCCATACAAAGTATGGAAAAAACTGAATCATTTATGAAGGAACTAAGAAGGTTAAACAAGCTAGAAAAATCATGCTTATTAATAACTTCGATAACTTCATAATGTTCAAGGTGAAGGCATTTTGAAAATGGTGGAAAAGCTCGACAACATTGTCAATCCTCTATTGGCGCTCGTGAAAAGTCATATCGGAAGAAGACAAGGTAACCAAAGTATTGAATATTCTTCCTGTTCTTGGTCCTAAAAGGTGACGGCTTATTACGGAAGCTCAAAATCTTGAAGCTCTCAAGTCGATGAGCTTATTGGAAATCTTCTCATTTATGAAGTATATCTCAAATAAAGAAAGAATTCCAAACAATCTACCTCAATCGGTATGCAATCTACTCCTAAAGGTCTTGTGATAAGGGTCTTTTTATGCATGTTTTATGTGTATATTTAAGTATGATTTGAGTTATTTTATTGTTTGTTTCATAAATGTTTGATTGTACATGGTTCACATTACTCGAGGTGCTTTTATTGGTGTAGATTGATGATTTGAGCTGTTTTTGGTGAATTTTGGGCCATGGTTTCATGTCAAACATACCCGGTTTCGGATGCAAAACACTCAAAATCCCAAGCTAAACGCGTCATTTCGGGCCTTTTCATAAAACACGGGCGGGGTGTGTTTATAAGCACGGCCGTGCTTTTAAAAGTCAAAAACGAGAAATTTTTCGACCGACGCATCAAACACGGCCAGGTAGCGCGCTTTTTCACACGGCCGTGTTCTGGAAAATCCAGCGAACACGGCCTGGCCGTGCTTTGAAGCACGGGCGTGCTTTTCGTCCGGACTGGTTTTTCTTTTAAGGCGAAATTATGGAGAGACTTTCCCTTCTTACTTTTGACAACCTTTGAGCAACTTTTACAACTCATTTGATGCACCAAACTCTTATTATTCCCTCAATTGTCATGTGGACACAATGATTCAACCAACTCAACCATGAATGTGCACACAATGATTCAACCAACAACCATGGAAGTGGAGCATTTGTTAGATTATTGATGTGTTCTTTCACAAAGATGGTGCCTATAAAAACCAAGAGTTTGAGTTGGGAAAGGTAGAATTTCATGTAGTATTCATTGATAGAGATTCATTGTATATTCATTGTATATTCTAAGTTTCAAAGCAAAATACATTGAGAGGATAAAAGAGAGGTAGAGTTGGAAGTTGAAGAGCAAGAGGAGAAGGCTTGAGCTCAACATCATTGAAATCAACCAGGAGAAGTCTTATATTGGTCTTGAATAAGAGCTAAGTACACCATGTTCATTTTATTCATATCTTCTTGTGTAGTATACTCTTTTGACAAAGCCATGTGTAGCTAAATTTCTAAAGTGTTTGAATGTAATGAACTCTAGAATGAATTTGTGATTAAGGATTGTATGTTTTTAATAAAATCTTCATGTTTTGTGTGATTCACTTATATTATGCTTTATTCATTCAAATTGGTATATGCGCAATATTGATTTGAAGTTTATTTTTCATCCGGAAATCGAGAGATTCATGGTGAAATAGAACCTATATAAGTGAAAAGAGTTGCATGCAATCCTAGATATAGGACGACATAAATCTTCTCGGATTAGGGTCAAACCTAATATGGGAATTCACAAATCGTTATAATGTTGTCTTGGGGTTTTAACTAGAAAGAGATTTCGATTAATCAACTTGAGATTAGAAGTTATTCGCGCTCGATAGAGGGTTTAACTTAAATCGAATTTCTACTGGTCGATGAAACATGAGATTTTACTAAAAGAGGTTGGTTTTTGCTTAAGGGATTATGGTTGTATTTTTATCTTATTAAATCACAAAAAACATTCTAGAGGGATTTACATTCAAACACATTTCTAGCTCTTGATTTCTTAATTCTACAATCTATTTTTATTTGATCTTTTGTAAGTTGCAATTATTTTAAAATTCTTTATTTTTCATTTTCATTAAACAAACAAAACTCTGAAAATTGCTAGATTAAATAACAAAAGATTGAATTATTAGTACTTATAATCCTCGTGGGAATGACACTCAAGACTCAATAATCTATACTACAAACGATAGTGCACTTGCCTATGGTTTTCTAGAGTAGCTTTTGAGCATCAAGTTTTTGGCACCGCTTCGGGGATTGTAATATTAAGAACGCTTTATTTTGTTAATTTAATCATTTTTTTATTTTTTATTATTTTACCATTATCTTTCTTTTTATCTATCTTTATAAGTCTTGGTTTATATTTATCCTCTTTGTTTACCGCATGCCTACTAAATGCGCCGAATTTGGAAGCGCTAAAACCGCTTTCTGGGTAGCAACACAGGGAAAGTACTAACAATAGACCACGAAGAGGATACTAACGAAAGTAAAGATTTCGGCTACGGCGGATGAACAAAGAACTATGTATGATTATGCCAAACCATCCATGGACGGCACGCTCATCTAGCATCGTAAGGCCCAAGGTGCTGCGACCAATAATTTTGAAATCAAACCGAATGTCATTCAAATGGTGCAACAATTTGTTCAATTTGACGGCCTACCGCATTTAAGATCCTGAACAATCATATCGCAAATTTCCTTGAAATTTGTGATACCTTCAAAATAAATGGAGTCTCGACGATGCCATCCGCTTGCGCCTATTCCCATTTACTCTTCGGGGATCCGCTAAACAATGGCTAAATACTTTGCCAAAGGAACAATCACAACATGGAGCATCATGGCCGGGAAAAGTTCCTTTTGAAATATTTTCCACCGGCCAAAACCGCACGATTGAGGAATGAAATCTCTTCATTCACTCAAGAAGACGAGACCTTATACGACCCTTGGGAGAGATTCAAAGAATTGCCGCGAAAATGCCCACATCATGGTCTTCCTATTTGGATGCAAGTCCAAACATTTTACAAATGGGCTACTCACAACAAGGCAAATGATTGACGCACGGCCGGGGGAACTTGAACAATAAAACACCGTAGGAAAAGTCGCCCAAGATCCGATAGAGGGAATGGCCATGAATGGCTATCAATGGCAATCCGCATTTGAGGTAAACCTAACTGAAGCAAAGGGGCGTTTATAATGCAGATGCAAGGGTTACACTAGCGCACAAGTCAAGCTTTGACCCAAAAGATCGACGATCTAGCAAACTCCTAAACCACCACCGCCGCATATTTTATCTTGTGAAACTTGCGGAGGATTGCATAATCATCAGATCGCCACACACAATACCTCACCGAACAAAGGTGCTAATTACGTTGGGAATCGAAGGCGGAAATTACCCAAGTAATCCTTACAACAACACATACAATCCTGTGGTGGCGACAACATCCTAATTTCAAGATGGGGGAAACCAAGGTCAACCGCGACCTAATCCCAATCTCGATCTACACATCGTCTCCTGGTTTCACCAAATCAAGGTAAGCCTAACTTGGAAGATCTTATAACAAAATTTGTGCAATCAACGATACCCGATTCCGTGCTGGTGAAAACATCCTTTAGAAATCAAAGAGACATCTATCCATAATCTGGAAAACCAAATAGGCCGATTGCGAAGATGATTTCTCAAAGGCCCCAAGGTAGTTTACCGTAATATCGAGCCAAACCCAAGGAGCACGTAAAAGCAATCACCATCGCTTTTCCGCATGATCATGATTATGCCAATACCGCCATGCGTAAATGTGGAGGATGACATACCCAAAGAAAAACTCATGAAAAGGAGGTCACGCTAATACAAAGCCAAGATCCCTTACCTGAGTCTAACCAAGAAGATAGGAAGGAGGAAATTTGGTAAGTACTGAAGTCATTCAAGAAACTACATACTAATATTCCATTTTGTTCAACCTCTTTCAAAGCATGCTAAGGATCTAAATGACATCATTTCTAATGAAAATAAGTTTAACGAACTATCAAATGTGCAATCAATGATAAATGTTCTTCCAATAATCTACCACAAAAATGTAATGATCCGGTAGAAGTTTTATTATCCTCAGTACAATTGATGGTTTACCTGTTGATGTGAGCACTAGCCTTTCAGGAGCTAGATCAATGTGATGCCTTATGAAACATTCAAGCATATGGGATTAGGGATTTAACCGAAAAACCCTACTAGGATGGACATACACTTAGCCGATAAATCGATTAAACATCCTAGAGGTATTATTAATGATGTGTTGAAGTCGAATCGATAAATTCTGCGTTCCCACGATTGATTTTGTGTAATATGCATGATGATAAGCAATGCG
>JABTTQ020003368.1:0-57023 GCA_016081115.2 Rehmannia glutinosa | reverse complement strand
AAGGAATAAAGTGATTCCACACGGATCGAACAAGATCATTCATCAAAAAGAGGTGAGGGATAGATTCGACTTAGGAGATAAATGTGGATTATTCAGCAACACCAAAGAACGTGAGGCAAGGGAAGTGCCACGTGCATGAAGCTTGATATCCACAGAAGACGATTACGAAGGAGGCGCTAAAGAAAAATAGAGATAGTAGGAATAAGAGCATCATTCCAAATGGCACCATACGTATGTTAAGAGCATTTCTACCCCGGAGAGAATCCCAAGCGTAAGACATAGAGAACCCACCATGAGAGGTAAACATCCACCGCATGATATCCTCCGACCCCGGAAAGAATCGGAACCCCGATATATCCTCAATGAGACTCTCGGAAGCCCACATCGGAGACCAAGACTGATACACCTATCTCTATCCCATATACCATCGCGAATGAACCAATCAACCGTCATATGACCCAACGACCGATCCAAACAATGATCGCAGAAGTGGCCTATGCCCAAACCAAATTGTTAGTCCAAGTGCTACGATAATCTGTAGGGGGTGAATAGATTATCTCGGTTTTTCAGATTTTTGCCCTCTTTTTCGAATAATCAACCAAAGACGAGAATGTAAATGCGAAATAAACAACACTCGCCGATTTAAAGAGGTTCAACCCACCTAGGCCTAATCCTCTACCACCCAAAGATATCCTCAGGATGGATTTCAAAAGAAAAAGATTTTTATTAATTTACCAAAAATTAATACAACACCTTGAGGATTACCACAACCCTCTTACACCACCTTGAGGATTACCACAATCCTCTTACAACACCTTTGAAGATTACCACAACCTTCAAACACCTATCACCTAGATCACCCAGTGTATTCTTACCACAAGAATACTCACAAGGACGCCTTGTGTTGAATGATGACCAAAATCAAGATTACAACTCAATAATGATTGATACAATATGAGTACAAGTGTAATCAAGAATTGAAAGCCTAGACCTCAAATTTGTGCAAGTGAAAGTGCTAAGGCTAATACAACAAGATATGAAAGTGTTTGCTTTGTTTGCTTTCTTTTGCTTGTATAGAGTGTTGTATCTTGTTGCTTGAATGAAGCCTCTATTTATAGGAGAGGTCTTGGCTTTGATTTCCAGACATCGCTCCTCCTGGGGGAGTGATTTGCTGCAAAAGAAACCATTTAAAATCATCAATATAGCTGTTAGAAATCAATCCCACAAAATAGGGAAAAGTCATCAAAACGCAATCTGACGGATAGTTTCATTAAACACGGGGTTCGACCGTCGCGAGAGATAAGATTGAAATTGAATTCTCGCGAATTTTTACACAGGGGACCGGTCGAAGGGGAAGTGCGGCCACGTCGCCCTCACCGTGACCCGGTTGCCCTTGACGTTTTACGAACAGAGAAGTCGGAACAAAAATCCAACTTGCAGTACAAGTCGCACGGCCGATTCGGCCGATCGACCACACCCACCTCGCCGCCCACCTGGTCGGCCGTCGCCGCGCCTTTTTTTTTTCTACGCCCCATTTTCTCGTTTCAAAACTCAACTCGTGTACGGGTTGCCTATAGGGACCTAATTTGTCGAAACAAAACAAAAGTGTTGTCCAATTTTAAATCGAATATTAACTACAAGAAATACTCCAAAAATAGTAAAAACATTTTAGATCGATCGAAGTGTTGGGACAACATTTAGGGACATTGTTTTGGTATAAAAACTCATTTGAACAAAATCATCAAAATCATGATAAAAACATTTATCTAACAAACTCCCCCTTTTTGATGATTACAAACCAAACAATTTTCAAGAGGACGATTTCAAAAACAAAATAATTTTCCGGTTTTTGAGTAAACTATCCGCTTAAAACATTTTACAAAAGCTCCCCTATCAACAAGCACATTAAGAAGAAATATTGCATGAGCTAGAAGCACAAGCTTTTACAAAATAAACAATAACTCTATGAGCTTAGAAGCTCCCCTGTTACAAATACTTATTATCCATGCAAACAAGTTCATAAAACAACATTGGATCGAGTTTTCTTCACAACTTATGGCCTTAATAAGCCGTAGCTTGTAGCTTATTATGAGCTTTTATTGGCTTCTTTGAGCTAACGAGCCAATTTCTGTTTCTCCCCTTTGGAATCATCAAAAGAATGTTAGGATGATAGAAACATCATAGAAGTATATCAAAGTGCGCCCGAAAGAAATGGTTTATCAACCATTGAGTAATTTAGAAGCTTAAAAACCAAGGAAAAAGGGAGAAATGTATCATGAAGAGTTCATACGCTCGTTTTATTTCCCAAAACATGATCTCAATGAGTATAGAAGACTTTTGGAAGCGAGAGAAGCATGTAGAAGTTGAAATTTTCATTGAAACATTTCATCGAACACATTGTGGGCGTGAAAATAAAAAGAGTTGTATATAGCCCTTGTAAATGATCCAAACCAAAAATTTTCATCACCAAATCATACCAATCATCATACAATACAAAGATAACAACTAAGCTCATCATGATCATAAAATAATTTCATCAAGTAATATACAAGAAAGGCCATAAACTCGAAGGGTTCAACCCAATTGAGCAAAGTAAGGAAAATTCTTACCATTTGATCGGAAAAGATGAGCAATGATGATGATAAACATGCTATATAAGGTCCAAGAGATAAATGGAATGCATAAAAATCAATTTTGAGTGACAATAGTGTGCATTTGGCAAAGGGGACGAAAAATGGCCAAAATGAGTGGACATGACTAATGTCAAGACATGAACGATTTTAAACCAAAAATGGCTTAGGCTTACCTAGTCGTGGTTGAGGGCGGCCGGCCGACGTTGAGGGCGACCGGTTGCCTCAACCTCTTCACCATCACTTTGACATATTTTTCAAAATCCGAATTTTCAACCAAAAATCCGATTTTTCGCCCCTAAGTTTTAAAAACATGCAAAATGCAAACGTAGACCTCATTCAATATGCATTATGCCTAACCGAGCTCGTATTGACGCAAAGTCTCGGAAGTTAGCGGTTTTGTAAAAATGTCCGCTAATTGATCTTGAGATGGCACAAACGATATCTCAATTTTTCGTTTGGAAACACAATCCCTTAGAAAATGATGTCGAATCTCAATATGTTTAGTACGGTTATGATGAACCGGGTTTTGAGCAATATTTATAGCGGATACATTATCACAAAAGATAGGTACTTTTCAAAAGAGCATTTGTAATCCGCTAAGGTTTGTTTCATCCAAAGAAGTTGAGTACAACAAAATGCGGGCGGAAATATATTCGCCGCCGTTGAAAGAGAAACTGCCGTTTTTCTTCTTTGAAAACCAAGAAACTAGGCAATCGCTTGTAAAAATTGACATGATCCTAAGTACTTTTCCGATCATCAATATTACCCGCATAGTCCAATCACTATAACCTTTAAGAGAAAAGATTTCATTCTTTGATAAAATAAACCATATTGAATAGTGCCTTTCAAATATCGAAAAATCCGTTTAACGGCACTCATATGAGATTCTTTTGATTGCTTTGAAAACGAGCACATAGGCATACGGCATGAAGAATGTCCGGTCTACTAGCGGTTAAATAAAGTAAACTACCAATCATACCTCGATACTTGGATTCATCAACCGCTTGCTTTTTCATCTTTGTCAATTTTGACATTGGTTGCCATAGAGTCGAGACGGTTCTTCCTTCTTCAATGCCGAACTTCTTCAAAAGTTCTTTTGTATACTTAGATTGCGAAATATAAATACCTTCTTGGCATTGCTTAATTTGAAGTCCAAGGAAGAAGTTTAGCTCCCCATCATACTCATCTCGAATTCACCTTGCATTAACTTGGAGAATTTCTCGCACAAAGATTCATTAGTAGCACCAAAGATAATATCATCAACATAAATTTGCACAAGTAAACAATCTTGCCCTTTTTCAAAAACAAAGAGTGTAGTATCAACTTTACCTCTTGTAAAACCATTTTGCAAAAGAAAAGAGCTAAGTCTATCATACCATGCACGGGGTGCTTGTTTTAAACCATACAAAGCCTTTTAAGTTTATAGACATCATTAGGCCTAGAAAAATTTTCAAACCCCGGAGGTTGTTTTACATAGACTTCTTCTTGAATAATACCATTTAAGAAAGCCGATTTAACATCCATTTGGTAAAGTTTGAAATTTTTGAGACAAGAATAGGCAAGTAAAATACGAATAGCTTCTAAACGTGCATACGTGCAAAAAGTTTCATCATAGTCAATACCTTCTTCTTCGACAATACCCTTGAGCTACTAACCTTGCCTTATTTCGGACAATGTTGCCTTGATCATCAAGTTTGTTCCTAATACCCATTTTGTACCAATAATTGTTTGAGATAGAGGACAAGGTACTAATTCCCATACATCATTTCTTTCAAATTGATTCAACTCCTCTTGCATTTCCAAAACCAATCTTCATCCTCAATAGCTTCCTTAGCATTTTTAGGCTCTTTTTGAGATATAAGAGCTTTCTCGCAAAATTCCTTCGAGTCATTACTTTATCAAGGGATCACCAATAATAAGATCTTTTGGGTGATCTCCTTAAATTTCAATGCTACGAAGATTCAAGTATCACCCCTATCTTCTTGAGGAACATTTGAACTTGAAGGTTGGTCATATGAAATAGAAGATTTATCATTAAGAGCATCACTTTGAACAATAGGTTCAACAATATCCTCTTCATCACTATCGTCATTGGGTATTCTTTCAACACCCGAGGCTTCATTAAATTTGACATGAATAGATTCTTCAACAACCATGCTAGTCTTGTTGTAAACCCGATTTGCTTTGCTCTTGGTTGAATACCCCATAAATATTTCTTCATCGGCCTTAGGATCAAGTTTGTCCAATTGATCCTTAGTATTTAAAATAAAGCACTTACATCCAAATATTTTGAAATAACTAATATTTGGAGTTCTTCCTTTCCAAAAGTTTATATGGAGTTTTATTCATTTTAGACGAATATAAACTCGATTAGTGACATAGCAAGCGACTTACTTTCGCTTCGCCCAAAAATATTTTGGAAGAGAAAATTCATTGAGCATGGACCGACTCATTTCTTGTAGCGTCCGATTCTTCCTTTCGGCTACACCATTTTGTTGGGGTGTCCTTGAGCCGAAAAATTGTGCGTATATCCCTTGGTTTCACAAAAGACTCTAAACTCACCGTCAAATTCTCCGCCTCGATCACTTCGAATAGTTTTAATAGTATCTTCCTTTTCATTCTCAATGCGTCTACACAACTTAACAAACTCATTAACGATCGCTTTTATTTGCAAGAAAAAGAGTCCAGTGTATCTAGAAAAATCATCGACAATAACGAAAGTGTAATGTTTTCCACTTAGACTAGCTTGGTACCAATATCCCCATACAAATCAAGGTGAAGCAATTGTAGGGGTTTGGTAGTGGAAATTTCATTTTTGGGCTTAAAACTACTCTTAACTAATTTGTTCTTTTCGACAAGTGTCACATAAGCCAAGATTTTCAAAATTCAATTTGGGTAGTCCTTTTACATGTTGGTTTTTGTAAATATTTTTCAAATTCTTGTATCCAACATGTCCGAGTCGCCTATGCCATAAACTCGTTAAATCATTATTGGCGACAAGACAAGAAACATTTTGACTAACCAAATCACTAGTACAAATTTTGTAAAGATTGCGCTTTTCTATTTGCTTCACAAATAATATTACCATTTTTAAGAATAAGGCATTTTTCTTTATTAAAAGAAACATCATAATTTGAATCACAAAGTTGGCTAACACTTATCAAATTGAACTTAAGCCCTTCTACTAAAAGAACATTACAAAGAGAGAAAGAAGAGTTACCAATTTCTCCATTTCCAAGAATTTTTCCTTTGCCATTGCCGAACATGACCATACCCTCTTCTTGAGTTTGATGTTGGTAAAAGCTCTCTCCTCCCAGTCATATGGCGTGAACATCCGCTGTCCACGAGCCATTTCAATCCTCCATGGTTGTTATAGCCCCTATTACCTACAAAATCATTTCTTTTAGGTACCCTATAATTTTGGGGTCCATGGGGTTAGTTTTGAGACCTTTGGGTCTCCAAATATAACTAGAGCTATTTCTCAATTTGCAATTATTAGCATAATGTCCAATTTTGCCACAATAAAAACAAGTAGAGTATGAGAGGTACTAGCACGTATGAAAGCCGGACCTTGGTTATTTTTCTTAAAGACTTTTGAAATGGTTTGTAACCAAGTCCTTGTTTTGAATGCTCACCTCTTTGTGCATCTAAAATTTTAGTAACCTTATCCGTGCTTAAATTAAAACGATGCACATCCTTTTTCAAATTATCAATATCATTAGTGAGCATTTGTTTCTGGTTTCAAGAGTTTGAATTTGAGTAAGGGTAATAGCATGAACATGATCAAGAGTCTCATAAGATGTAAATAATTTATCCTTTTCTATTTTAAGCTCTTTATGCTCCTTCTTTAAACTCTTGTATTTAACAATTAATTTTTGAAATTCATTTTGCAACTCATCAAAATCACATTGCAATTCATCAACTAAGGAGGAGGTAGAGGAGTTAGAGCGCACTCATTATTTTCATCGTCCATAGCCATAAGCCCATGTTCGGTTTCACCTTCCTCGCTTCTGGACATGTCTCGAGTAGCTCATCCCAAGTTTTGACATCCGCATTTAGAGCCTTCTTTTTCGGAAAAAGCTTCTTTTTTTTGTTCCTCCTCATTGAGTTTTGGGCAATCGGCTATGAAGTGCCCGGCTTTCCGCACTTAAAGCAAGCATTATCTCTTGGTTTTTCTTGCTTTATTTTTATTCACAAATTTTGCAAATTTTCGAACAAGTGCGGCCGTCTCTCATCATCATCATCATTATCATAGTATGCATTATTAGAAGAGGAAGCAAGACCTTTAGGAATATTTTGCATACCCGATTGATTGATGGTTGGTTTGGTATTTTTCCTCTCCTCGAGATAGACTTCATAGATGAGGAGGTTCCCGATGAGCTCGTCAAACTTGAGTGTCTCAAGATTTTGTGCTTCCGTGATTGCCGTCACCTTTTCGACCATGAGCCGAAGAGCATTCAATACCTTAGTCACTTTGTCTTCTTCGAGATGACTTTACCGAGGGCCACAAGAGGATTGACAATGTTGTCAAGCCTTTCCACCATCTTGGAGATGCTTTCATCATCATACATGTTAAAGTTTTCAAAGTCTTTAACAAGCATGGTCTTTCTAGCTTGCTTGACCTTCTTTGTCCCTTCATATATAGTCTCCAATTTTTCCCAAACCTCATGTGCCGACCTTATGCCTCGTATGCGATTGTACTCGGTGGCGGTAAGTGAGCAATGCAAAATATTTAAGGCCTTACCGTTTAGAGAGAAAGCCTTCTTATCATTTTCATCGAACTCCTTGAAAGGTTTAGGAGTCGAGGTGCCATCCTCTATTTTTTTTTTGTTGGTTGATCAACTCCTTCAATAACCACATTCCATATGTCAAATCCGCATCCTCAGAGAAAGCACTCCATACGGTCTTTTCCAAAATGCGTAGTTGTTGGCGTCGAACAATGGTGGCTTGTTGGTGGAGGCGCCGGTGGTGAGATAAGCGTCATTCGTAGCCATGGATCTTTCCTCTTTACTTCCGAACGAGCTAGCCAAAGAGTTTGGCTTTGATACCACTTGTTAGTCCAAGTGGCTACGATAATCTAGAGGGGGTGAATAGATTATCTCGGTTTTTTCGATTTTTGCCCTCTTTTTCGAATAATCAACCAAAGACGAAATGTAAATGCGAAATAAAACAACACTCGCCGATTTAAAGAGGTTCAACCCACCTAGGGCCTAATCCTCTACCACCCCAAAGATATCCTGGGATGGATTTCAAAAGAAAAAGATTTTATTAATTTACCAAAAATTAATACAACACCTTGAGGATTACCACAACCCTCTTACACCACCTCGAGGATTACCACAATCCTCTTACAACACCTTTGAAGATTACCACAACCTTCAAACACCTATCACCTAGATCACCCAGTGTATTCTTACCACAAGAATACTCACAAGGATGTCTTGTGTTGAATGATGACCAAAATCAAGATTACAACTCAATAATGATTGATACAATATGAGTACAAGTGTAATCAAGAATTGAAAGCCTAGACCTCAAATTTGTGCAAGTGAAAGTGCTAAGGCTAATACAACAAGATATGAAAGTGTTTGCTTTGTTTGCTCTTTTTGCTTGTATAGAGTGTTGTATCTTGTTGCTTGAATGAAGCCTCTATTTATAGGAGAGGTCTTGGCTTTGATTTCCGACATTGGCTCCTCCTCGGGGAGTGATTTGCTGCAAAAGAAACCATTTAAAATCATCAATATAGTCATGTTAGAAATCAATCCCACAAAATAGGAAAAGTTGTCAAAACGCAATAGCGGATAGTTTCATTGTCAAACATGGGTTCGACTCTGGCCGCGACAGAGATAAGATTGAAATTGAATTACAATTTTTACACAGGGGACCGGTCGAAGGGGGTGCGACCGTCGCCGCACCGTGACGGTTGCCGCTTGACGTTTTTACGAAACAGAAAGTCGGAACAAAATCCAACTTGCAGTGCACAGTCGCCCGCCGGCCGACCGGCCGACCACACCGTCGCCCACCTGGTCGACCTGGCTCGCCGACTTACTCTTTTTTTTCTTACGTCCCATTTTCTCGCTTTCAAAACTCAACTCAGGTACGGGTTGCCCTATAGGGCGACTGTCGAGCAAACAAAAGTGTTGTCCAATTTTAAATCGAATATTAACTACAAGAAATACTCCAAAAAATAGTAAAAACATTTTAGATCGATCGGAAGTGTTGGGACAACATTTAGGGACATTGTTTTGGTATAAAACTCATTTGAACAAAATCATCAAAATCATGATAAAAACATTTATCTAACACAAATATCATCCCGTAAACCGACACGCTACCACGCCAATAGACCAAAAATCCGCTTCGGGCTCGAATACGATCCGCCTCAAACGCCCACCGATGACTATGATTATGTGTTACGTAGGGCTCTACAGGAGACCGAAGCCCATTGTAAAAAGATTTGCGATCAAGAATTGAGCCCACAACGAATGGCCTCGCGTAACCTCCACCACAATTTGTAATCAAGGCGTCGGAATATCCGAAAGTCGGCGCAACCCCAACCCACCCTCGAAGTAGGATGGCGGATAATATCCCAATCGATCCAATGAGTCTTCTTCTCGTCCCGCATAGATCCCCTGAAGAATCTAGCCATGATCTCGCTTCCAATCGCCGCAAACCGCTTTGGCGGCCGCATGACTGAAGAATATGCAACGGAGTGGCCATTAGCGTGCTCCGCATAAGAGCGAGCCTACCACCAAAGGAGAGATGTCGATCGACCACCCAAAGAACTCTATCCAACATCCTCTCAATCATCACCGGAAGAAGAGATCTTTCGTCATTCACCCTCAACAAAGGGACACCCAAATAAGTCATCGGCAAGTCATCGCGAACAAAGCCTCGCTCCATGAACCATGTGCTCCCGGCCCGTCAATGTAACGGGGCTAGAAAGAATCTACTCTTCTCGACACCGACCACCGCCAAAAGTAGCAGAATAGTGCTTTCTAGAAAGTGCCTCAACGTGATGGTCGTCGGGCCGACGCCCTAGTGAAGATAACAACATCATCGATAGGCCAAATGAGCCACCGAAAACCCCATCACGTCCGATAAATCATATCCTTGTCGTCTAATAATGGAATCCAATCCGGGATAAATACTCCGCCGCCAGAACAAACAAGGCAGAGAGATAGAGATCCCCGCCAGCCTCCCCGAGTCGAAGGAAAATATCCATAAGGGATACCATTAACTGAGATGTGAAAGCCGCAATGCTCAATACAACTACCAACCATATCAATCCACCGAACAGGGAAGCCCATGTGAATCATAGTTGTATACAAGAAATCCCATTGCACCCTATCATAAGCTTTAGCCATATCCAGCTTCATCACCACATTAGGAGTCTCCGTGGCCAAGCTGATATCATGGATAAGCTCTCGCGCAGCAAAATGTTATCCGAGATGACACGACCGGGTGTGAAACCACTCGATTCGGCGACACAATCAAAGCGCGAATGAGACCAACCGCGCATTCATAATCTTAGAGATAATCTTATTCGTCATGTTGCACAGGCTAATCGGTCGAAACTCAATCCACTTCCGAGGGTGAGGAACCTTCGGGATGAGAACTATAGATGTCGCTGTGAACGTGGACGGCATGAGATTACCCGAGAAAAAGTCAACCACCGCATCCTCAACATCCGATATGACGAAATCCCAACAGTGCTGAAAGAACAAAGATGAGAATCCATCAGGACCCGAAACACTAGACTGATCAATCCCAAACACCACATCGTGAACTAGGGGTGTTCATCAAATCGAATTCCGGACTCTTCGACTTCTTCGAATCGAATTTAATCGAATGAACATTTTAAACCTCAATTCGAAATTCGATCCTAATTCGATTAATTCGAATCAATTTTAAACGAATTGGATTTCTCGATTTTCGAATCGAATTTGAATCAATCCAAAAATCCTAATTTATCGATGAAGTGAACAAGGTTTGGATTCATAACATAATATGTTTGGACTATACCTAGTAAAATTCCAGATTTTGTTTTTTCAAAATTACAAATTATCGACTAACTAATTTTCATTGTTTAATTTAACTCTAGACTATCATAAATTCATTATGAACTCCCTTATATAAATTTAATAAAACATTTTGTGTCAATTTTATACCAGCACAAGTTACTTGATAAATAACTTTTATACTCAAATATGAGGTATCAAATTGTAATACCAGCTTATGATTTGATATTTATCGTCTTTTATGTTATTATTACTAATACTATAATTAGTCTTTTTCCTTTGTTATATTACGATAATATTGTTCAGTCACCATCAGTCCATTTTAATTCAAACTCTTTCAATAGTCCGCCCATGTATTTTGATTTATCAAAGCTCAAAATCTATTTAAATAAGATCGAGTTCCACTATATAGGTAATATATATTAATATTATTACTATTATTATTACATTGTATTAATTATTCTATTCTTTCATATAAATTATAAGAATAATAGTTTATTTATATATATAGTATAACAATTTATATTAAGTTGAGAGAAGTTTTTATCTGACTTTTTAAACACAAACTGATAAGCCTAAATCTCTCAGGGCATAATTCAACTATTTTGAAATTTTGATAATATTTCTTTCATATTTTATCCCACAAAAGAACAACTATAGATATAACACCAAAATTTTTATATTTGGATCAATTAATTATGGAGTTTAAGATATTTTTATCTTGATCTGATATGAGAAAACCTTTATATTGATTTATCTAGATGACGTGGCGATTTATGTTAAAAGAGTCCATTTTATTAAGCATATATAAGTATTTCTTTGGATTTTAAAATCATGTAGTATTTTATTTATCAAATTTGAGTCTTATCATCTTTTATGATTATTATTAGTAATATTATAATTGAATATCATTATTAGTCTTAATATATATATATATATATATATATATTTCTTCTTTTATTATATCAAGATAGTATTGTTGGACCACTATCAACACATTTTAAATTCAAGCCCATTCTAGTCGAGTCATATATTTTTATTTATCAAAACCCAAATATAGTCAAACTCACCAAAATGATTTAGATAAGCACTAGTCCACTAAATCTTTAATACCCATTAATTATGTATTAGTTCTTTTATTATTTTTAGCATTTGTATTATTAATTATTCTATTTTATTTTTAAAATATATATATATATATGTACTTAAATATTATCAAGAGTTTTATTGTTTTTTTAAACCTATTTAGATAAATCATATCTCCTAAAACTATGGCACAGTTACACCTTAATCTTTATCTCAAACCAACTATCACAAACCTCCATTCTCAGTTTAAATATTTGAATGGATGAGGAAGCCATATTTTTCTCCTATTTTTCACTTTACGGTTCCATATCCCTTTTCTTTTGGAGATTGATTCAAACTCACGCAAGGAAAACTTCCAACTTCAACTCCCCCACCCTGTATTAGCAGGGGAAAATTTGACATCTCATCTCACGGTGGGTCACGGAAATTTGACTTCCGGAGTTACGATGGCTACTGATGGTATCCGTAGAGGAGAAAGAGGCGACAAGTTTTAAATTTTAATGGGACCGTTCATATACTTTCGCATTTCGGTGACGAAGAACTAGACGTCTAGGCTTTCTATTTCACACTTCGCATCGACTATCAACTACATCGAGGTAGGGGTTTTTCTTTACACTTTTAAGTGCAAAGTTTAATTGTCTTTATTAAATACGTACTTGTATAATTTGATGAATTCTATACTTGACAATGTGGTTATAATTGTTGAACTTGATGTGCATATTATATGTGAAGAATTTATGTTTATTTATGTGCAATGGCAAAGTAGGCTTCGGCCAAATGGCAAAGTATGACTTCGGTCAATGGCAAAGTATGACTTCAGTCAATGGCAAAGTAGGCTTCGACCAATTGCAAAGTATATGTGTGGCTTCGGCCAATGGCAAAGTATATGTGTGGCTTCGGCCAATGGCAAAGTATATGTGATGGCTTCGGCCAATGGCAAAGTATATGTGTGGCTTCGGACAATGGCAAAGTATATGTGATGGCTTCGGCCAATGGCAAAGTATATGTGATGGCTTCGGCCAAATGGCAAAGTATATGTGTGGCTTCGGCCAATGGCAAAGTATACGTGATGGCTTCGGCCAATGGCAAAGTATATGTGATGGCTTCGGCCAAATGGCAAAGTATATGTGCTTAAATTTGTTAAATTATGCTAGTATATATATTAATTTGGACAATTAGAATCCCTACTGAATATGTGTTACTCACCCCTATTATTTAAACTATTTTCAGATTAAATGGGTGGATGCGCAGTCGATGTTGGGGATAGCCGAAGACTTTACACTTTAGTTATTTAAATTTCTTTTGAATTGTTGACTAGTTCCCAAATCCAAACAAACTATCACTTAATTTATTGTCATATTAATAATATTTATTACTAAGATTAGCTAATACTCTAAGGTTACTTATTTCCGAATTATTTTTGGTAATTTATTTTAAACCTCATTATTGTTTCCACTCGAGTTATCTATTTTATTTTAAAATATAAAAAAAAGGATAAGTGGCGCAGAAAAATTTTATAATTAGACTATGTTTCATAAAATAAGAGTAGCGCTGCGAAAGTGTGATGGATTTTTGGATTTATTAATAAAATAGTTCCATCTGTTTTTTTTATGTGTCTTATTTGTGCGCATTTAAATATTCATTATTATTATATTAAGTTTAAAAAAATATTAATGCATTCTTTATTTTAGTAACGCTCTAAAACCCTTTATAAAAAGCGGGACGTTACACAAATTGACAAAGTGTATGTATGAAAATAGATAAAGAGATATAATGTGTGCTATCATATAATTTATTATTTTAATATGATCTGGAAGATAAATATATGTAATATAGTGTACGATGTATAATATATAATGCATATTGTAATAAGAATTTAAAATAAAGGAAAAAAATCAAAGACTATATTGTATAAATGTGTAGTGTATGTTGTGTAGTGTATGTACACAAATTTTGTACTTCTCTATACAATGGACATAGCTGGTGGAATATTCTTATAGATTATTTCACCATATGCCCTCCACGTGAGATTGTAAGAACGAAACAATTTTTACCTAAAATATATTTTTTAACACAAAAAATAATTATTTGAATATGGTCTAAAGATAAAAATTTGAAGCAATGTAAAATGTATTTCATATACTATTAAGTGTAATTATTTCTAACAAAAATTAAAAAACAAGATGGAAAAGAGTTATAATTTTACATTTTAATTTAAAGAGTAGTGTTTTATTCATTTATATATATTATAAATGCATGTGTATAATTTACATATATACAATAAATAATTATGTGTAGTGTGAAATATATACATATAAATTTCGAATTGAAATACGAATTCGAATTGAAATATAAATTCGAATCAAAATACGAATTCGAATTTAGTCGAATTTCATCTCGAATTAGGATTTTCGAATAGAATTGAAAAAAACCTCAATTCGAAATTCAAAAATCTAATTGAAACTAAAATTCGAATTCGAACCGAATCGAATTTGGATCCATTCGAAAAATGAACACCCCTATCGCGAATCGCGAGTGAGCCGTCGGCATAACACATAGTCCATCTAGATCAACGGAATCGGAAGCGGGAAAGAACTCATCGACAGGGGAGTCGGATACTCCAAGTCATAAGTCAATAAAGACGAAAGAATCGAATCTGCTGACTTCGAATCTCGAATCTGTGTGATCACCACTCCATCATCGTCAATCGAGTGAATTCTAGCGCGACACCGCTTCGCTTAACAAATCCGTGGAAAAACTTAGTGTTGCGCTCTCCTCGATTGCCCACTTAATCTAGACTTTAAGGCGCCAAACATCCTCCTCCATTTTCAAACGTGGCTCGTGCTCGGCCACACAACGATGTAGCTCGGCCCGATGAGTCGGAGATGGATCACTATCATATACACTGAGCATCAAACGCCTCACCGGCCAGTCTAACCCGATCAAAAACATTACCAAACGTCCTGGTGATTCAAAATCTTGAGTGCGCTTGACCCTATTCAATTTGTGTTGCAAGCTCCTCATTCCAAAACAACCGATTGGGATGCCCCATGCTTCCTTGACAACCTGCAAAAAAGTATGGTGACGTATCCACATATCTTTGAAATCGGAAAGAAGAAACGAGGCACATGCGGTACAAACCGACAAGATATGAGTAAAGGAGCATGATCAGAGCGAACATGAGATAAATGCGTAACAATAGAAAAAGTAAACACATCAGCCCAGTGTTCATTATACAAAGCCCTATCAAGTCTTTCCTGAAGCCCACCTCTAGCCCACGTAAAGATAGGCCCCTCACACCTCGCATCAAATAATTCACAGTCCGCAATCATATAGGCAAAATCAAGCATCTCATCCGACCTATCCGTGATACTATCAATCCTCTCGTGATCATTCAAAAAAATATTAAAGTCACCGCTAACAAGCCAGGTAACCCCTCCATACTAATCGCAATCTCACACAAGGTATCCCACAAAACATATCTAGCTACTCTATCACATTTAGCATACACAAAAGTCAAATAAATAGGCTGAGGCAACAAAGCAGATGTCAACCTACAATGTAATAGTTGTGCATGATCAACAAGAATGTCAAAATGTAAATGAAGCGTGACATAATCCGGATATGATTAGAACAATTAGATAAGCCATCATCAAAGCCAAATCTCTGACAATAGAATAAACTAAACTCGTGCAAAGTCATAGGTTCTAAAAGCGCAACAAAAGGCAATTTATGACGAAAATTAACGCATGCAAATAACGTTGGCTACCCGGATTAGCGATACCCCTCACATTCCACGTTAAGAATTTAATCGACATAATTAACAATTAGAATGAGAAGAGGATTTAGAAACACCTGATCGATTTTGGGGTCGTTGGCTCGCTCCTCCTTTGTAGAGAAAATTATGAACCAATTTGCCCGACTTCGTAGTCTTCTTTGTCGATTTCGAGACTTTGTCAACCCCCGTTTTTTTTATTTTATCCGACTGATCAACACCAATATCATGTTTACCCTTATGCGATTTTGTGACAATTTTCCTATCATCCGAACCATTGAAATTGGTGTCACTGTTCAGGTGCTCTTCAATTTTATTTGGGCCAATAGAATCCATTAATCCCACTTCCTGTGACTCATTATTATAAATAACTAGTAATCCCGCGTGTGAGGCCCCATATTTTAGCGAATACTTAATTCGAAATAAGATGAATTATTAGCTATATTTTATGAATCGATATATCCACATGTATTTCCATGTTAGAATTTTAAGTATTACTTGTTGATACACTTGCCAAGAATTTGTTCTTATGCTTATTAATTATCATGTATGTTGCATTATAATTTTGATTTGATCGTTATTATTTTCTTATTCACAATTAAGATAATATTATTCTTATTTATTCGGCAACTATTATTATTTCTACATCTTGATTTAATAAAATTAAATCTTTCATTTTTAATAAATAAAACTGTTGTTGCCATTTTTCTAAGAATGATTATATTATAAGGTCGTTTTCATCAGGCTATTATTGCATAAAATGTAAATTCGATTTCTATAGTAAATTTTATAATTTGCAATTTAATAAACAAAAAAAGTACTTGAAAGACTATTTCATTAAAGTCAATTTTCATATTTTAGTAAAATGTTTTGATTTATTAAACTACTTGCTACTTGATTTAATATATTGATAAATAATATACAAGAAAGTTATTTATTTAATAGTCTCGACTATATTACTACTTGTAATATTAATTTATGCATGTATTCTTAACTCTAGCTAAGAGATTGTTTTATTATTATGTGGCTTAGCTAGATTGATATTAGAAAGTATATCTCACTAATAGTCTAGCCTTAGTATTTTAGTATATATAATTACTGTATATAGTATTTATCCTAATACTTGGAAGTATTATATACAATTATAGAATAGAATAGAAGACAATTTAGGAGTGAAACTGTGCAAGTTGTTTTGAGGTAATCATGAGTTGTCATCCATGTTGACCAATCTCCATGAAAGAATATACTATTATCTCATTTCTTCACCACTTGCCTAGTAGCTCATCACTGCCTAAGTAGATTAGCCACCCTATTTTGGCCAATCATAAAGTTATCTTCTAATTTTTATTTTACCACAAAATCTCTACATAATCTCCATCATATCTACCTATTCCTTAGCCACCTTCTTGAACCAATGAAATTTGAAGTTTTTCTAATCATTTCCTCAACCCCCACATACACACTCAATATGCTCTCTACACTCATTCATCATGTATGACAAAACAGAAGAATAATAATGGGAAGAGGAGGCCATTTGACCGTATGCTCCAAATGGGAGATAGTAGAGTCCTTTTGTTGTATTTTCTTTTCTCCTTCTCCACTTAATCATGCTCCTTTTTCTCAATCTCTACACTCATAATTTTCACAAGAAGAAACACTCCATTTTCTTGAAACCTAAGGACCAAAAGTTGTTAGAAAGGAAGATGATTGGTCAAGCAAGCTTAGAGATCACTACGCCGACGAATAACTCTGAATTATATGGTGGAACATTACAATTTTAAGGACCTTTTTTCTAGACTTTTTATTAAGATCCTAGGTTATCGAGTTTATACATCATGTAGGATATTTGTAGAGAGGCCATGGGCTTCTAGTGCACGAAGGAAGAGCGACTTGTCCAGTTTTGCTAACTCCATCAACTTTGTCTTGAGGTGGGTGGTAAAAAAATTCAAATTTGTGTCTTTATGTCTTTATATGACCATATTCATATTTTAAAGCGACATGCATGATGAATAAAATTTCATGTTGAAGTTATGCTTAATATTCTTAAGGTGAAATGTGATAAAAAGTAAGTTTGATGTCATTTGTGTCCAAATATGAATCTGGAAATTTTCTGAAATTCATGTATATTTATGTGATGATATTTCCTATATTATGGTGTGATTTAGTGTGGATTTATGGGAATAAAATTATTAGGGCCAAAATAATATTTTTGGACCTATTATGTGATTTAATAAAACTTTGAGAACATATTTGTAATTTTCGAAACTAATCTGGGCCGATACCAAAATAACATATATTTTGACACCTACAAACTGTTCGTGTATGGTTTTAGAGGTTAAACGTAAATTTTAAGCTCAAGGGTCAAAAATTGCAAATCTTGTAAAAATAAGGGTAAATTTGTAAATTTAAAAAATTAGACACAGAACCTAAAAACTGAAATTTTTAATCTTAAAATATTATTTATAACCTAATAGACCTACCCCAACAATTTGAGTGAAATTCAATTTGTAAAGTAGAAGTTGTCGACAAAATGGTAAAATTGCAAGTTTTGTAAAAATAGGGGCAAAACTGTAAATTTCGAAAATTTCCAGAAACCTGGAAACCAAATTTTTAGTATCAAATTATTATTTATAAACCTATGGGACCAATCCCAAAAATTTGAGCAAAATCCAAGTTGTAAAATAAAAATTATCATGGTGAAAATGCATATTTCAAAGGAGGTAGGGGTTATTTTGTAATTTTTCGAAACTGGACCTCGAACCCAGTAAAATTATAATATTTCTTAAGTATTTTGAACTCATGAAAATTTATTTCTTCGTGAGGCGGACCCCAGTTCGCCGGCCATCGTATTATAAAGGTTTTACGCTAAAATTTCTATTTTCCAGAATTAAAAGGGTAAGATTGTAATTTTTAAAACCTACTATTGAACCCTCTGGAATTTAAATTTCTACTGATTTATGAGGCCCAGTGAGCCTGAGCTCGCGTCCAAAGGAGCCATGGTTGATAAATTATAAAATTTTAAGCCGTAGCAGAAAATGGGCGACTCCGGCGTAATGACTTGCTTTTGAAATTAAAATTGACATGATTCACACTTTTACAAAACTAAGTGAGCCCCTTAAATATTTTATTTATGGTTATTAATGGATTTTAAAAAAAGCCTATGTACCTCTTTTGTCTTTTTACGAAAACTCGACCCATTAGCTAGTTAAAATGTTTTATAAAATTCTTTTACAAAAATTTACAAGTGTTGTTTTCGTTCTTAAAATTATATCCAAGAAAATATTTCAACTTACTCGCAATAATATTTCAATAAACCTCCATGAGATCGATCTATTTTTTAAAAGCCCATAAATCCCACTTATCCGCCCCATTATTGGCCGCACATAACTATAATTTGACTGATTGAATGATTGAATGATCGATTGATCTAGTGAATAATTGGTTAAGTGTTTTGTGAACCCTATGTGGTAGTGTTAGGCCCTAGTGAGGTGGGGAAAAGTTGGGTCTTTGATCGAGCAGCTCGGTCTGCGGTCGGGATTCACCTTCCCTGGTCCAATCCCACCACTGGAGGACGGAGTGTCCAACGGGCGAAGTAGGTTGTAGAATCGGTATAATCATGATTATGACATTCTCTGGGAAAAAGGCCTGAGCTAAAGAGATGTCGAGCCGCTATTAACGGATTTTAAGAAAACATGTGTACCTCTTTTGTCGTTTTACGAAAATTCGACCCATTAGCTAGTTAAAATGTTTTGTAAAATTCTTTTACAAAAAATTACAAGTGTTGTTTTAAGGACCTTCCGTTCTTAAAATCATATCCAATAAAATATTTCAACTTACTCGGAATAATATTTCAATAAACCTCCAAGAGATCAGTCTATTTTTTTAAAAGCCCATAAATCCCACTTATCCGCCCCATTATTGGCCGCACATAACTATAATTTGACCGATTGAATGATCAATTGATTTAGTGAATAATTGGTTAAGTGTTTTGTGAACCCTATGTGGTAGGGTCAGGCCCTAGTGAGGTGGGGAAAGGTTGGGTCTTTGATCGAGCGGCTCGGTGCTCGCAATCGGGATTCACCTTCTAGTCCTAATCCCACCACCGGAGGATGAAGTGTCCAACGGGCGAAGTGGGTCGTAGAATTGGTATAATCATGATTATGACATTCTCTGGGCAAAAGGCTTGAGCTAAAGAGATGTCGAGCCGCTAGAGTCATAAGGTAGTAAGTGGGCTTCGGCCGAATTGTGTGTATGGAGCGATAAGGAGAACTGAGGAGTTTTGTTGCCTGATCACTGCAAACCCGACGTTTAGTGTTTATGTGTTTAACCAATGATGGCACTTCAGTGCAAGTGAATGTTGAACTATTGAAAGCACCTCGGTGCAGTGATTGTTATCTTCAGTGGACTAGTTATTGAAAAGTGTTTGATTGTATTTACATTTTTGTAACTCTCATGCAAATAACTAAGTGATTTCATATCGCAATTTCATGTGTGCATTATCGCATAAAAGTTTATTCTACCGCAAACGATTTTCATCACTTCATGGGTAAATATCACTGATTTGAATGCATTAACTCCCTTTTGGATGCATTATGTTATTTTAAAGGAAAGAAGGGATCTTTTGACAAAGAAAATTCCACTTGTTGGGAGCCTTTGACAAATAAATATTTCCATCGCGTCAAAGGAAAGCGAGCCACACTAACACACACACACCCACCCACTAAGACTTTTCTCACCCCACCATTTCATTTTAAACCCTTTCCAGAGGACCAAACGGGTGATGCAGAGGAGGTCTATGAGGTGAAAGATGAGTAGCCGATGTGTAGCTCAGGAAGAATTGTAATAGAATTCTATGGATGTTGTCTTATGGTTTTTATTAATTCCGCTGTAAATATTAAACTATGTATGGTTGTTTAAGTAGTGTCTTGGGAATTTAGTATTTAGTTCTTCATGAGCAAAGACTTATTCCTGGTTGTGACCCGTGTACCTTGGACTCTCGGCTTTGCCGAGTCGGACATATGTTGGAGCAGGACTCCATGAATCTATTTTATCTATCTTTGGAATGTTGAATGAATTTAGGGCGTGACACCGCGCGTGCATTGCACGTGTATTATATTTTAATATTCTTCATTTATAATGAAACTATCTATTAAACCAAGCCGGGGAAACAAACTACACCTTCTATTTTTTCTCTCACTAAAACTCTCTCCAAAACCTAAAAGCAAAAGCAGCCGCCCCCTCCCCCTCCCTCTCCCACTGCCTCCTTCTCCACCCCACCTCAACCACTCCCATAACAATGGCCGATAACTAGGTGTTCTATGGGGTGGGATATGGCTCCTTCAATCAACATGATACTCCATTTCAGGCTAACTCCATCTTTGCGGGCTCGGGTGGTGATGCCACGTTGGTTTCTGGAGGCGCTTTTGTGGTGGTGATGGGTTGCGATGGTGGATCGAGAGAGGGATAGGCTGAGTTCCAGATTCATGGTTATTGTCTTATTTTTGTATTTTTAGTTGTTGTTGTTTTCCTGTTATTTTGGGTGTTTTGTTGTATTTTTCTTGTTTGTGTCTTTTCTTCTCCCGGTTGATTTGTGAAACTCGTAGGCGGATCAGTTTTATTTGTTTGATGGCTCAAAAGCTACTCTAGAAAACCTTAGGCAAGTGCACCTATCGTTTTATGGTATAGATTATTGAGTACCGAGTGTCATTCCCACGAGGATTGTAAGTACTAATAATTACCGTCTTTTTGTTATTTAATCTAACAATTTTCAGGTTTTGTTTGTTAAAATGGAAAATGAAAAATAGAGAATTTAAAATAATTGCAACTTACAAAAGATCAAATAAAAGTAGATTGTAGAATTAAGAAATCAAGAGCAAGAAATGTGTTTGAATGTAAATCCCTCTAGAATGTTTTTGTGATTTAACAAGATAAAAATACAACCAAAAATGCTTAAGCAAAAACCAATATCTTTTAATAAAATCTTATGTTATGTGGACCGTAGAAATTCCCGATTTAAGTTAAACCCTTTCTCAAGGTGAAAAACTCCTAATCTCAAGTTGATTAACTGAAATCTCTTTCTAGTTAAAACCCCCAAGACAACATTATAACGATTTGTGAATTCCCATATTAGGTTTGACCCTAATCCAGAAGATTTATGTCGTCCTATATCTAGGATTGCATGCAACTCTTTTCACTTATATAGGTTCTATTTCACCATGAATCTCTCGATTTCCCGGATGAAAAATAAACTTCAAAACATGAAGATTTTATTAAAAACATGAAGAGTTTATTAAAAACATACACATCGTAATCACAAATCCATTCTAGAGTTCATTACATTCAAACACTAGGAGTTTAGCTACACATGGCTTTGATAAAAGAGTATACTACACAAGATGATTTGAATAAAATGAACATGGTGTACTTAGCTCTTATTCAAGACCAATACAAGACTTCCTCCTTGGTTGATGATGTTGAGCTCCAAGCCTTCTCCTCTAATGCTCTTCAACTTCCAACTCTACCTCTCTTTTCTTCTCTCAATGAATTTTGCTTTTTAAATTAGAGAGAATGAATCAATGAATATACAATGAATGGAATAATTCCCCCAACTCATACTCTTGGCTTTTATAGACATTATATTTGTGCAAGAACACATTAATAATGTCATCCTTTGTTAAACAAATGCTCCAATTCATTGTTGGATTGGTGAATTCTTGTATTCACGTGATAATTGAGGGAATTTGGGGACATGTTGCAGCAAAATAGGGTGTTAAAGTTGTACAAAAGTAGTCAAAAGCTTGGTTGGTGAGTTTTCCATAATTCTTTGCATAGAAAAATTGCAAAAGGATGTCCCTGACATGGCCATGTCGCAGAACACACCCTGGCCATGTTGTCTGACATGGCCGTGTCGCCCAACACGGCCAGGCCGTGTTGGGGATTTTTTGTGCGAATTGTTTGAGTTTTTGGCTCCGTGAACACGGTCGTATTGCCCAACACCCCCTGCCCATGTTGGACCAAAAAGGCCCCAAAATGACGCGTTTGACTTGGGATTTCGAGCGTTTTTGCATCTTTAAACTCCCCGGCATGTTTTGACATGAATCCATGGTCCGAAATTCACCAAAATTAGCCCCGAATGGTCAATCTACATCAATAAAAGCACATCGGAGTAATATGAACTATGTACAATCAAAAATTTACAAAACTAACAATAAAATAACTCGATTCCTACTCAAATATACACATAAAACATGCATAAAAAGACCCTTATCAATGTTCTATAGTATGTAGTGGTTGCTTGTGCCCAGTTTTAATTTTTTAGTGTTTTGCAGTCTCCATTAAGGAGTGCTGAAGTCTCCCAGCGTGGAAGTGTTCTTAGTTTTGAGTGTGGGGTTTTTAGTTTGTGAAGTGAATCAATTGCTCTTGTCAATTCCCGTTTGGCTTTTGTTTAATCAATTCGGCCCTAAGTCGATTAGCTCTGTTGTAGTTGTAATTCCGAGTTTTTGAGTTGTTCTAATAAAAAACTATCGTTCAAAAAAAAAACTATCTAATAACATGGGCTGTTATTTATTATTTTATTTTTATAATAATATTCATGTAAGGTAAATAAAAACAAATAATCTTATCGGAAAGTTTTACTTAGTAATGCAATGTACATGCGAATTTTGAGTTTGGTAAATATTTCAATAAGATTTTCTTTTCTTTATTTGTTGTTCTTTTTGAGTTGTATACAGTTTTGAAAAAATCTCTTGTTGACCAAAATGTTGACCTTTTTTCTAAGGTAATACATTTCTAAATTGATAAATCTTTATATTAAGGTGAGATTTTCTTAAATTTTCCATAAAGTTATTGCCAATAATCATATCGCATAACATTGTCAAATTCGATTAAAAATATAAATGGATGCCGCAAATTTTTTGAGTTACACGTGTGTTTAGTCCCTTTCATGTTTTCTTATCTTTTCAATTGGTATCTTTAGTAAAATCAAACCAAAGACATTTGGTAGATATATTGACTTTTATCAAGTTTTCTTATCTAACTCATATCACGGGAGGAAACTTCGCGCAGAGTTCTATTACTATTAATGGGTGGCTCAAAGATTTCTTATGGGCACATGTATCCCGTAATTGATCTTATGGTTCTTCATTATCTGCATATGGCCTTTTTTTCCTAGGTGCTCATTTTGTATAGGCTTTTAGTTTAATGTTTCTATTCAGTGGACGTGGTTATTGGTAAGAACTTATTGAATCCATCGTTTGGGCTCATAATAAATTAAAATAATTCAATAATTTTCACAAAACAAATTCGACTATATTATAATAATGAATTTGGGTAGAATATCAAGATTTTTTTCTATCAGTTTATTTTTTTTCTTTATTTTATTTCCTTTTTTCTTTTTCCCTTTATGAGGTTGATGGCAAACACAAATAAAACAAGCGCCAAGAAATTATAGGAATAAAAAAAATGAGCATTGAATTACTTCTCCCCATATTTTTGTCGTGTAATATGACAAAAAAATTGCACATTTAAACAAACTTGTAAATTATTATACTATATTTTACTCAAAACAAAAGTAAATTAAAAATAACCAATGTTCACTCTTTTTTCTTTTTTATTTAAAGGATAACTATATATTTAGGAAGTCACTCATCGAGTTTTTGATCGAAGAATGTGTACGTTAATTTTTATTGCATCTTATAATATAAACATAGTAATATATATTATAATAGAATATAAGTTGTTTCCTTAAAACGTGTTGGTTTGTATCAAAGAAATATTATCAGTTATAATTAAATTAGCATTTGATATTTGATAAATACATTGACACGATAAATTTAACAAAATAAATATCTTAAAAAAGAAAATAAATCAAAGTATTCTAATTTTTGTTACGGAATTTTATATTGCGAAACAGTACCCGACTTCCAAATTTTAATTTTAAATACCTCTTTGATTATTAAATCAATAGTTTTAAATTTAGAAAAATATATTATAATTTTAATTCAATAATTAATTTCCCTATAATTTGGTAAACTGATTGATGATGTAGGAAGTGAATTGGCAAGAAACCATGGGTGGTTTGTTGAGTTGAAGATTGTGTGGGATTTGATTTATTTTATGTATTGTTTTAGGATATTAGACATATATTAATATCAGTGTTAATGTTTAGGATATTCATTTAATATTGATAGCAAGGTCCATATATGGTTAGTATTTTGCAGTAAAATAATATCTGAATGTAGCAAGTGGAAATGTACATGAAAAAATATTTAGCTAATAAATCATATCCGTTACTGAAAAATATTGCCATTGACTTACCAAAATAAAGCACAACTATTTGGATAACTTCAAAATATGGATTGGTTTATTGGAAGATTGATTGGTCCAATTTTTTTCTATCTTGTTCTTTATCTTGTATTTTGCTTTTTTATTTCACTCTCAATTAAGTCATCCTAAATTGTATCATATATTAAATTGTTATTTTATGGACAATATGTCGTTGGTATGAAAAACTTAAATATTAATTCACCACAATTATTACTTTGGTATTTGGGTTTAGACGAAATCATACATGTCTGGATGCTAGTTGTTATTGTTGGTAAAAGCTTGTTAAGGTGGATATAACTCTTGAAAGTTTCAGTTGTTTCTTATAAATGTAAATATATTATACTATGAAAATGAGGTTGCAAATAATCTGTTAAATGATTCTAAACTTAAAGAGATGTGACCAAATCGAGACCATCAGAATTATTAATGTTAGGAATAAAGAAAAAAAGTATTTATTACATTAACTAAAAAATGTTCATGCAGTCCACAAAATAGATCGTAAAAAAAATCTGAGTTCAATCTGTCGATATTGCCGAGACATTTGTCGAAAAGCCATATTTAGTGGTTCTGCTTCGACTTTAGGATTAACAATTTTGAAATGTCTTTTTAAAGCAATTGAAGTAGTACAAATATGAGAATATTCCATATATAATTTACTTAAGTTCACATAAATAATAAGTTGGCAAAAATACCTTTGAACAAAATATTGACTATAAATATATAGTTATGGTAATCAGTGTTCATTCTCATTATACATAATGAGCAACATTAGCTATAAATAATTATTTTATTAATTTATGTAAAACTTTGACAACTTTTGATGTAATAATAAGCTGGAATACAATTTATAATACTTTTCGAATTTATAAAATATTGGTTTTAAATATTTTGTTATGGTAATCCATGTATCATTGTAATTCGTGTATATTAGCTTTGGTTGTTATTAATTGCTATGGTAATCCATGTGCATAATGATCAACGTTGGCTATTATTAATTGCTATGGTAATTCGTTTATCTAATCTTTGGCTATAATATATACATATATATATGTACTCATATATAGGGATTAGATCAAATGAGACCACATAATTAGAGTGAGACAGTGTGGACTCATCCTATCCACAAATATACAATTTTAGATGGTGGAGATTTACCCAATTAAATAAATATTTTTTATTTATTTTAAATCTGAGAAGGGCAGCATTGTAATTTTTTATTTACATAATTTCAGTCAAGTTGAGTTGTATAAACACGTGAAGATCCAACGATTAATACACATTCTGCACGGTGTGGGACCCTTCCAATTCCACCAATTTCATCGTGTGGTTACGGATCCCGAAATTGACCGACAATCTCAAACCCGCATTGCAAACCCTAAATCAGTAAGTTTTCCCGCATCCACATTGCGGTGTGTGTGCGCCTCCACGTCGGACTCACCAACGTGGTTAGATTTTCCATTAATATGGATTCCATCGGGTTCTCCGATAGATCGGCCCGAATCGAGAATGCTCTTCAATGCCACATGGTCCTTGTTGTACCAATCGCCGAGACGACGAATTCCTCCGCCAGACGATCGAAGGGGACGGGGATGAGGTCACGATCGTGGACTGGAGCATACCAATGCCGCGGAGGCTCAGGAGTTCGGTGGTGGGGAATACAAACTAAACTAAATTAGCCAAATAAGCAAGTTTATTTAGCCTCATCTTTTCTGCTAGCAACAGAATTGCACCGAGAAATCCTTAAATGGATCGATCAAAAATAGCATACGGAACCGAAGAGAAATTTTTTCATGAAAAGTTCATTCATCATTAATATGTAATTGGAGCAAAAAGACTTATAAATACAACTACATAACATCAAAACACGGAGATTTTGTCAACACATAAACTTACAATTAAATGCGGGAGTTAGAAATGGAGGATTGGTGAAGAAGAAGACGATCTTTGACATGGAGAAAACGAGGGCTTACGAAGAGGCAGTTAGGATTACTGTACACTTATATGTTTTTCGATGTATACTTATATGTGTTTTGCTGTATAAATAGTTAATTTTTTATGTATGTATTTATGTTGATGTATACTTATTTTTTTGTTGTATACTTATATTTGTTTTGATGTACACTTATATGTGTTTTGTTGTATACTTATATTTTTGTTTGACAATTGTAATATACAGTACAAATATGTTAAATATACAGCATAATATTGTTAAATATACAGTAAATATATGTTAAATATACAACACAATAATGAGCGCGATTTTTTTTTCTCTCTCTCTCTCTATAATTGATTTACTTAATCAACGGTCCCCACATATTAATGAACGTGATTCTCTCTCTCTCTCTCTCTATATTGATTCCTTAATTCACGGTCCCCAAATATTTTTGTTTTGACCATTTTAATATACAGTAAAATTATGTTAAACATACAACAAAATAGTGTTAAGTATACATCAAATATATGATAAATGTACAGGATACTGCATGGCAGGGCACATGCGTGATTTTCTCTCTCCTAATAACTAATTCCATATTTGGATGGTCCCCCACATGTTTGTTTTGACAATTATACCCTTATTTTGCCTTAATTAAATGTTATTGTAATTTTAACCCCTATTTATCTTAGCCATTGATATAGATAAGAGAGGGTTGAGATGAGTCCACATTGTCTCACTATAATATGTGGTCTCATTGTATCCTCCCCTCATATATATATATATATATATATATATATATATATATTAATATCAATATCAATGTTCAGGATTTTGCAAGATCTATGGTTATGATTTTGCAGTAAAATAATTCTTGAATTTAGCAAGTGAAAATGGGCGAAAACAATTTAGTTATAGAATCTTGCTATTAATTACCCTCAATGTATTGATTGTATAGAGAAATTATAGGATTGATCATAGAATTTTCAGATTTTCAAATCGGTAAAATTACTACAATGATCATGAGCGAAAAATAAATAGTCAATAAAATATTTTCGTTAATAAAAATATTGTCATTGACTTACGAAAGCAAATAACAACTAATTTTGGATGGCTCCAAAACATGCATTAGTTGAGAGATTTTCCTATTGATTTTTGGAAAAGCGTACCTTAAGATTAAAGATTTCTCAATCTAGAAAATTTTACAATGTATTACCTTAAATATCATATTAAAAGAATATAATATTTGGTCACCGGAAAATTTCATTATTCATTTGCTAAGAAATACTATTTCGATGAGCAAGAAATCTGTATATATTATTAAAGAAAAAACTACATTTAGAAACTTATTATACCTAACTTAGTTATGTAAATATTCAGATCATTACGAACTTACCAAAATTAAAAAAACCTGTTAATTAACGATATTTGATTTAAATTTTAGATACTTACGAAATTCAAAATGGTGATGAATATTTGATTGCCTAAACTCACTTTATATATTTATTTTATAAATTAGATGCAAAAAATGTGTAAACTAACAATAACAATTAATCTTAAAGTAGTCCAATCTATATATAGGAAATTTATAAATTAGATGTCAAGAATATGAGCATATTAATAAGGAAAAAGACTAACAAACAGATTTAGATGCCAAAAGTATGAGCACAATGATAAGGAAATAATCCAACAAAAATAGTTCTGAGATAAAATTAGTACCATTTAGGCGGAAAATATTTCACCAAACTTCTCGCTATTATATATATATATATAGATTTTTAGCGAGTATAAATGTTTAACATTAATTATAAAATAATGAAATTTATTAAATATATATAAGTATAAAATATAAAGTATAAAAAGAAATAATCTTGCTTAAATGATTTTTTGAAGCGAGAACAAATAATAGTAAAAGTATAAGAATATGAAAAATGATGCGGTGCAATCTTTGAATAAAAATGGTGATCCGGTCATATTTTAGGTCATCGACCCAGTGAATCTGACGAGGAATAAGGAAGAGCTGCGAACATAAAGGAAAGCGCGCTTTGGGAAATAAAATATTCATGTAGTGACTGAGCTATACCCGTATAATGACATGATCCGTATGACGAAACCAAGCATGACGACGACAATCACTAACTAGTTGAGATAGTGGAATCCGCCTTGCCTTTTGAGGAGAGCAAAGTGACGTAAAGTAGCTTCGGTGTCAAAGGCGACATGGCCCGTATTTAATCTTCCTTGGTAAGACGACATGCATTAAATGCTCTCTTGGTAAGACCTGACAGGCATTAAATAATTCTCAGGTAAGACCTGACAGGCATTAAATGCTTCCTAGGTAAGACCTGACAGATTAATGAGGTTTATAGTCCGACCTTAGGGTCTTTAAATGCTTAGGAGGGCTGATTTGACTGAGAGTAACTAGGACAAAGGCCAGACTGACAGTTAGTGTAACGACCCGTATTTTTTTTCTTAATAGGAATTTTATTAATCATGTTATTTATTTATTTTATGGAATAATAATGGAGAATTAGAAGTGTATCAATGATTTTACTATATAATTAATTTGTAAATTATGGATAATAAAAGAGTCTTTTTAATTGGGTTGTTAATTTATTTTATTTGGGTCTTATAATAAATAATTGGACTTTTAATTAGTTTAGAGTATTAAAGATGGCCCATGTTGTTAGTAAGTTAATAATAAGCCTATGTACCCAAAGGCTAATCTAATTGGGAGTAGATTAAAATACAGTTATAAGACACGAAAATAGAACGCAAAACACACGACATAACAAACGCAGAGAGTGAGAAAGAGAATGCCCACGGCGTTCAAGAGCAGAACGCAGAGAGATAAGAGAAGAGAGGGGAAAAAAGAAGAAAGAAAAGTGATTTCCCCAACGCGGTTGATTCGATATAGGCCTGAGAAGAATTTTAGTATCCATAAGTTGAACAAGCAAGTAATCTATTTAGTTTTCACGTAGATTTAGGTTTTGATTATTGTTATGCATGTGATTTTCATTGTGTTAATCTCAATGCTTGTCCCCTACCATGTTTGACTATGTTATGTATGTGATTTCATTATCTTGATCCCAAGAGCATTTGCCTTATCATGTTTGACTATAAGGCTTGGGTCTTAAATGTTATAAACTTTCATGTATTGGGCTTGCCGCTAACTATGTATGATTTGAGTGTATGCTTTTCTTTGAATGTATGTATTTTTCTAACTAACTGAATGTTGGGTTAAACTATTTCGATATATGTTTTTGCCCTATCTAACTTGGATATTAGGTTTTCCCACTAACTAACTGAATGCAGGGTAGTTTTCCCTTAATTAGTTGAATGAAGGTTTCCCTTAACTAGTTGATTGAGGGGTTTCCCTTAACTAATTGAATTTAGTTATTTTCATAAGTAATTGAATGTAGGGTTAGTTATTTCCATAGATAATTGAATGTAGGTTTGACGTATGTTCCTCGCTTAACTAATTGAATGTAAGGTCTACCCTAAATAGTTTTGAATCAATGAATGTAGGGCTTTCATTTAATTAGTTGATCAATGTAGGGTTTTTCCTTAAAGAGGTTTGAGTAATTGAATATAGGGTTTTCCCTTAATTAAATGAATGTAGGGTATTCCCCTAACTAAGTGAATGTATGACCTTTCCCCAAGTATATTTGAATCTAGACTCTAGAATTAACTAATTAATTAAACGCAAAGAGTATAGGGTTTATCCCTGATTAACTGAATGTAGGATTTTCAATAATTAGTTGAGTATAAGGTTCACCCTAATTAACTAAATGTACTTTTCTTAACAAATTGGATATATGTAGCGCTTTCCCCTAAATAAGTTTGAATCGTTGAATATAGGGTTTCCCTTAATTAGTTGAATGGAGGGTTTTGTTTCTCGAATTGTTTCAGCTACTATGATTTAGTTATTATGATATGCGCTTACGTTTATTCTCGTTATTGCATTCATGTATCATGTTAATGTATGTTCATAACATTTCACGAGCATCCTAGATTAAGTTAAGTCAAGTCTTAAAGTTTAGAATTAATAATGTTTTAAAAAAAAATGGGTGCACATTGTTCTATGATGCTGGAATGAGTGGGAAATGGGTGCGGGGGACAGGCGTTCCGACCATGTGCCGCTTGCGGCTAATGTTAATGTTCAAGGAAAAGGGCCTTCGGGCAAAATGAATGGAAATGGGCCTTCGGGTAAAATGTTGACGGGTTCTAAATAACAAGGCCCACTGCGACCCTGATTAGAACAATGTGTTACCAAGTGAGCTCGCTACCTAAGAACATTTTACGAAAAGAAAGATAAAGTTTTAAGTATGAATGTGAAAGGTTTTTAAGTAAAGAATATGTAAAGTCTTTCAAGTTAAATGAAAGATATTGCATTAGACATGTATTCATGCATGAGATTACTTGTTGAGCTCTTTTAGCTCATTCCACGAATGTTGAATATTTTCAGATGAGAATGCTTGAGAGGAAGGAGATGGCGTAGTGCAGTGACTCGGGGAACCATTTTCGAAGTTTGACTTTTTAGTTTACGTTAGGAAATTTATCTTGTAGATTTTGATGATACCATGTAAAACTTAAACTAGAAAGTTGGCACCCCATTTTCCTTAAAATTTACATTGTAATAGATAGAAATTTGGAAAAGGTTGAGCCAAGTCGGCCTACGCTGGAAATACAAGAAGTCAATCAAGATCGAAGTGAAGACTCACGAGACAACCGAGTATGGCAAAGAAGGTAAATCAAGAACTCGACCGAAAGTGTATCACCGTGATGGCGGTACCGTATGAAGAGTCGATCAAGTCAACTCAAGAAGCCAAGTCTCAAGTTGAAGTGACATATGAGTCATCCAAGGATTGGAAGCTAAATCGAAGTCACACAGGGAATAAAAGACTGATCATCAGTCAAGACAATGAATGAGATCCGTTGATGAAAGTCAAGAATGTTACTCGAAATAGTAACATGTTAGAGTTGTCGAGATAAAGTGTTAGTTCGATTATGTGCAAAAGGAACAAACCAATGGGAAGCATTGCACCAAGTGTCGAAACGCCGCAATCTTTGCAAGACATAATACGAGGAAATGTCAACATCAAGGACTGCAACAAGACAAGCCAACGAACACAGGTGACTTTTGAAATCAGCCTATCTCTTCAACGGGCAAAATTTCAAAAGTTCACTATAAAAGGCCGAGGAAATTCATTGAGAAAAGGTTACTCCGAACCACGAACAAGCAAGCAATATTCAAGCTATTAGCCGAAATATTCTCAAGTATATTCAAGCAAATCCTCAAGCTTGAAACTCGAAGAAAATTGATCCAACACAAGCTGTGAAGGAAAGACAACTTCAAATTTGTTGAAGAGGAAACTTTTGAGGAATCAAAAGGGGTCTACTTTCCAAGGAGGATCGTAGAAAGGTTCAAGGTCGAACCGATTATCAAGTAATTGGAGGGCTTCGTGATCAAATCCAAGAGCTTGAGAAAGTGAGTCAAGTAGCAAAGCATTTGCACCGGCAGTGAAGAAGGCGAGTCGGAAGAGAAGCCAACCGTGTGTGACCAAGGTCTCTCTGATCGTTGACCACTTTGTAAACAGATCTATTACATAGTGGATTCCTCCGGGGAGTTGGAGAAGAGAGGATTAGAAGAATTACCCCATCTTGAACCTCTATAAAAATCAACCGTGTCATTTATTTTTCGAAAGACATTTACATTTACGCAAACTTACATCATATCTGCTGATAAACTCATATTTGCTATCCAACTGATTAATAACCAAGTGCTAAAATCAAGTGTTAAAACAAGTTTAAAACAATTCAAAGGGTGTTAAGTCTTCCACTGATAAAACCAACACAACCAAGTTAAAGTTCAGGTTAAGCAGCTGAGTTATTCTATCAACAGCTCTATCGAGTCTGTTGTGTGGCTAACTCTGCTGAATAACCAACTTAGTTGTCCCTCAAGGACACAACTGTTTGAGTTAACTATGTAATAATCTTAAAAGGACTAAAATCGAAAAGTTGGAAAGGTTTATTCAACTCCCCCTTCTAAACCTTACTCACACCCCTTGGGACCTACAAGTGGTATCAGAGCGGTTGGTTCATTGCGCCTTCCGCACTGGTTACTAAACTAGATCTCTATCTTTTCAAAAGGTTTTAAACACTTGCATTTTCAAAATCTTTCATTATTAGCAAAGTTATTATCATGGAAGCAAATTTGACACGCATTCCTATGTCCACTGTAGAAGAATTTGATGATTGGAAAATTCGTATGCAGGCTCATCTGTCTGCTCTACACGATGAAATATGGCTTGTGATAGATGATGGGCCACTGCAAATATTGAAAGTGAACACGATCAGTAAGAAGAAAAGCGAGGCCGTGAAGGAGAGAGGAAGGCTGCTGGGCTTTGAAGAAAGACCAGCCATGGTTGAAAAACCAAGGACTGAGTGGACTAATGATGATAGGAAGAGATACTACTTGGACAATGTGGCCAAGGACATACTTTACAAGACTTTGGATAAAGCGATGTTCAACAAAGTCAAATCCTGCAAAACAGCAAAAGAAATCTGGAATAAGCTAACTTTAATTTGCGACGGATCAGAGCAAATTAAAGAAAATAAATTGTCTGTCGTTGTTCAAAAATTTGAAAATTTCAAAATGTTTGCAGGTGAATCCATGGATCAACCGGATGTAAGATTCACTGAAATCACAAATGAGCTTTCAGCTCTTGGAAAGGAATATATACAAAAGGAGATATGTATGAAGATCTTGAGGAGCCTTCCAGCTGAATGGGAAATGAAGACTATGGCTCTAAGACATTCAATGGACCTCTCAAAAACATCCAACCATGAGCTATTCTCAGACCTCAAAGCCTACTAGTTTAAGCTGAGAAGAAAAGATCAAGAGGAGACAGATGTACCCAAGACAGTTGCACTGATAGTCAACGATGGAAAGAGAGTTGAACCAAAGGAAGCCATAGACCAGTAGGAGATTACCCTAATGGTTAAAAGATTCAACAAGTTCTTCAATAAGAACTATAAAAAAAACAAGGGTGAATCCTCCAAGAGACATTCAGCTCCCTCTAAGTTTAGGGAGGACAGGCCACCCAAGAGAGCTGAGCATCAAAGGGTAGAATATCAGAGAGCTGATAACCGAAGGACAGAAAGAGCTGATCTAAGAGCTGAAAACCTGTGTTGGAACTGCAGACAACCAGGACATTTTGCAGTTGATTGTTCCTATCCACCAGTCAACAAATATAGGAACGAAGAAGAAAGAAAAGTCTTCAGAGAAAGAAGACAGGAAAAGAAGAAAGCTATGTTGGCTGCTGAGACTGCTGAGACAACTAAGTCTAAAGAAGCAACAGACTCAGAGAGTAGTGAAGCTGACTACTCAAGTGATTCTGAAGAAGCCATGATTTGTCTTATGGCTAAAGAACAAGATCAACCAGACCAAGAAGATGAGGTACACTCTAACTCATCTCATTCAGATTCAAGTGATAGTGATTGTGATACACACACTTCATCACCCACTGATCTTTATGATTCATTAGGCAAAATGATAAAAAAATTTGAGCACATTAAATCCTCACACACACTTCTAAATGAGGAAAACTGCCAGCTCAAAAGCCAAAACTCACAGCTAACTAAGGAGCTGAGTACTCTAAGTCACATAACTGTTGAGAACACAGAGCTGAAGGCTGGGAATGCCAAAATGATAGCAGAAATATCTGGTATAGAAAAGAGGGAAAAGGATCTCAAAAATGTGATTGCCTCATTTACAAAGGCATCCAAATCATTGGATGATCTTATTATGAGTAAAAAAGAATGTGGAGATAAGACAGGCATATGATTCAATTCCTTTGTGCACAGTCAAACTCCAAGAGTGATTTTGGAAAGAGGATCTTCAAGCAATGAAGCATCCCAAAAACCCAAAACACCAAATGTTGCACCCACATTCACTTCTAAGCACAATCACAAACAAACTGGCCTTGGATATAAAGGGAAAGGAAAACGACCATTGAGTATCTTTGAGAGGACAAGCAGAAGAAATCCAGGCGAGTTCCTCGGCAAACTCCAAACAAAATACTCGAAGAGCAAACATAGCTACCAAAACCCCGAAATTTCATCAGAAAAAAAATATGATGGAAATGGTAGAAACTATCCAAACCAAGTTGATTGGAACAATGTGAAATATCAGCAAAGACCAATGGAATACAAGCCTAAATGGCAAAGACCTAAAATTTAGCAAAGGTCATTCCAAAGGGAAAAGAGCTATTATCAGCACACATTTGCACTCAGGCACTACACTCAGAAATATCACAACTATCCCAAGAAAGTAGTTGCTAAAACACACACACAGGCATACAGACAAAGGAGACATCTATATTCATTAAATCTCTGGTGTATTTTGTTTGACTTATGAAGGTTCCATCCTTCAATTGTTTGACTTGAAGTCCTAGGAAGAAAGTCAGCTCTTCCATCATGCTCATCTCAAATTTACCTTGCATGAGGTTAGAGAACTTATCACACAGCTCTTTATTTGTGGATCCAAAAATGATATCATCCACATATATTTGAACAAGCAGTATACTCTCTCCATCTTGAATTCTAAAAAGCGTTCTGTCTACTTTGCCTTTGGTGAATCCATTGTCAATTAAAAATTGAGACAATGTATCATACCATGCTCTTGGTGCCTGTTTCAATCCATATAATGCTTTCTTGAGCTTGTACACCTTATCTCCAATAGTCTTCTGCTCAAAACCTGGAGGTTGTTCAACATAGACTTCTTCCTCTAGCATAGACATGTCAAGTGGGCCGGGTTGGGTTGGCCTGGCCCAGGCCCGCATAGGCCCACCTCTCAAGCGGGCTAGTTTAGCCAAGCCCACCACCCAGGCAGGTCGGGCCGGTCTGAATAAATGTATAAAATATTAGGCCCAACTGGGCCCACTAGCCCGCCAAATGAATGGGCTGGCGGGCTAGTGGGCGATCCCGCCTGGCCGAACCAAATGAACTGGGCAAGCGGGCTTGGCTTGTTTTATGTGTATGTGTGTTTGTAGCTTTATCTCTAAACGAATATAAATGAACATCAAAAAAGGACTTGGCTTGGTGGTTGGCTACTGCATTGTCTATCAAGATGTCAGGGGTTCTAATCCACCATATTACATTATTTTCATACTTTTGTAATCCATTTGTATAAGATCTAAAAAGTAAAAAAAAAAAGAAAAATCAACCCGACCCACTTGGGCCTGAGCCGATCCTGGCTCGGGTTCTTCAACGGCCCGAGTGGGCCTGGGCGGTCCGTCGGTTTGCGATAGTTGGGCCCAATAGGGCCTGGATCATATGTATAGGATCGGCCCAGGGACACCAACACTGTTTCGCGGGCGATCCTGGGCCGGCCCGAACCGGGCCGGGCCTGAATTGAGCTGGGTTGGCCCAGCCCACTAGACATGTCTACTCTAGCATTCCATTTAGAAATGCACTCTTCACATCCATTTGATACACAGTGAAGTTCTTATGTGCAACATAGGCAAGAAACATCCTTATTGCTTCTAATCTTGCAATAGGAGCAAAGGTTTCATCAAAATCTATTCCCTCTTCTTGGCAATACCATTTGGCTACCAATCTTGCTTTATTTCTCACCACATATCCTTCCTCATTCATCTTGTTTCTGAAAATCCATTTTGTGCCAATTATATTTTGATGGGTTGGCCTTTGCACCAATTCCCATACCTTGTTTCTTTCAAATTGATTCAGCTCTTTTTGCATGGCTTGAATCCAATGTGTGTCATCCAATGCTTACACATCTTTTGGCTCTATTTGGCTTCATGATGTGCTCTAGATCTGGTTCTTATGCCATCTCTTACATCTCCAATGACTAACTCTGGTGGATGGTCTCTCAGCCATCTCACATCAGGTTGAAGCAAGTAAGCTGGATTCAGCCGTCTCTCAACTGAGTAGTCTTGAACAACTCTTTCATCTTCATTTAGCTGTAGACTTTCCAGCTGTCTTTGAGATTCAGCTATCTCATCTTCATCTGTGTTGATTGTTCTTATTTCAGCTTCAACATAAGGACTCTTCTGCATAGTTGGCTGATTCATATTATCAGCTAACTCTTCAATGTCTTCTCTATTCACATTGGGTTCATCAAAAACCACATGGATAGACTCTTCTATGACCATAGTCCTCTTGTTCAAAACTCTGTAGGCTTTGCTCTCAGCTGAGTATCCCAAAAAGATACCTTCATCAGCTTTAGCATCAAAAGCCTTCAAATTATCCTTGCCATTGTTGCGGATGAAGCATTTACATCCAAATATCCTGAAGTACCCAACATTTGGCTTTCTCCCTGTCCAAATTTCATAGGGAGTCTTGGTTAATTGCCTGTTAATCATGCATCTATTTTGAGTATAGCATGTTGTGTTAATGGCTTCAGCCCAAAATCTCTTAGGCAATCCAGCTTCAGTTAACATGGTCCTTGCAGCTTCCTTAGAGTCCTGTTCCTTCTTTCTGTCCATTCTGCTGTGGAGTTCTTGTTGCAGATAACTCATGAGCAATACCATTTTCAACACAATACTGAGTAATTATCCTATTGACAAACTCAGTTCCTCTATCAGACTTTATCTTTATAATGGTTTGGCTCTTTTCATTTTGAAATTTTTTCATCAGCTGAGGTAACTTTTGCAGAGTTTTCTTCTTTTTGCACATGAAAATTGTCCATGTATATCTTGAATAATCATCTACCACCACTAAGGTGTATTTATTTCCACTTATGATGGCTGGCTCAACTGGACCAAATAGATCCATATGCAAGAGATGTAATATCCTTATTGAAGAAGGACTTGGCTTGTCCTTGAATGAAGATTTTATTTGCTTTCCCATCTGGAAAGCATCACATACACTTTCTTTCTTGTACACTTTGAGTCCGCAATCCTTCTACAAGATGACTTCTTGCAAGTTTGTCGATTGTCTTGAAGTTCGATGACTCGACTTCTTGTGCCACTGACTTGATTAAACTTGATTCGTGCTCTTTTTGCTAACAGACAAGTGCTTGGGGTAGCAGTAGACCAATCTACTACATACATATTCTTTTGTCTTGATCCTTGCATCACTATTTCATTTGATTCAGCATCCTTGATCTGGCACACTCCCATATTAAATCCAACATTGTAGCCATTGTCACAGATTTGACTGATGCTTAACAGGTTGAAGTTGAGACCTTCAACATAAGTAACATCTATGATTTCCAATCCATTCTTCTTGATAGATCATGTGACTTTGATTTCTCCTGGAGCTTCATTTCCTCCAAATATGAATTTTGCACCTCTAATCTCCTTGAATTTTGATAGGTTTTTCTTGTTTCCTGTCATATGTCTGGAACAGCCCCTATCCATGTACCAGGTTCCTTGGCACTCAGCTGTTCCTTGAACCTGCAATCAAGGAAATTAGTTTAGGTACCCATACTTTCCTGGGTCCTGAGGGGTTAGTGCTATAAGATGATCCAACCAACCTATAGCCAAAGGACTTGGCTATAAGAGGTTGCCATCTATCAGTGCCATAATCATAGTGCATATTAGCAAATTGCTTGGGGGTTTTGAAATTTGGTATGGAAGAGAAGTCTTCTGTAAAAATACCAATGAACACATCAGTTAAGATGGACATGGATGCAGAAGGCAAGGCTGCAGATCAAACAAGATATAGAGCTCTCATTGGATCTTTGCTCTACTTAACAGCCAGTAGGCCAGACATCACCTTTGCAGTAGGTGTGTGTGTGTGCAAGATTTCAATCTGCACCAAATGAGAGCCACATGACTGCAACTAAGTGAATCCTAAGGTATTTGAAGGGACACCAGGAAGTTGGCTTATGGTATCCAAAGAAAGGTGGATTCAAGCTTATTGGTTACTCAGACTCAGACTATGTTGGATGTAGAGTTGACAGGAAGAGTACTTCAGATACATGTCAAATGCTTGAAATAGATTGGTTTCTGATTTAGCAAAAAAACTCAATAGCCATATCCACAAATGGCGGACTACATATTTGCGATGCTATTGTGCCCAAGTCTTATGGATGAGACAACAGCTAAGAGATTATGAGATTGAAGAAAAAGAAATTCCAATTATGTGTGATAATACTAGTGCTATTGCAATCACTCAAAACCCTGTGTTTCATTCAAGAACAGAGCACATTGATGTCAGATATCATTTTATAAGAGATCATGTTGAAAAGAAAGACATCACTTTAGAATATATCTCAACCGGAGCGGTTAGTGACATATTCACTAAGCACCTATGTGAATCAAGATTTGAAGAGCTTAAGAATGAGCTACGGTTAATTGAGCTGAGTTAACACTCAGAAGACTCAATCAGCAGAGATAGTCAATGAGAAAATGAGAAAAGAGCAAGTTTCACAAATCAGCCAAGTGAAACAGCCATGTCGGAAAGTCAGTGTATCGAGTTAGCTGACAGCTGAGTCACTTAATGAAAAGAGAGATGCAAAGTTAAGTCATATTTGATATAAGCTGAGTCATTTATGAACTAAGTGACAAAAACGCAGTTGATTTAAATGAGCGGGAATGTTTTTAAGGATGACGTCAATATAATAATGATGGGAACAGTAAAAAGTTGCATAGTAAGCATATGATTGGATATAAATGTTGCCGCATTAAATGCGAGGAATTAAATGCGGTTTTGACGTTCTAATCTGAGCCGTTGCTCTCGATCAAAATTCAAAATCGATAGAACTGTTCTTTTATAACCCTTATATATATATATATATATATATATATATGTTTTTCAGCCTTCTCTCTCACTTACAGAAACTGTTCATCTTCAAGCAAGGCAAAATTAAGTCATATTTTCTCTCGGAAACGCTAAGTACTCTCAAGCAAGTTCGTCAGTTTTAATCGGTAAAACTTTCTAAAAATGGCACCAAAGTTCGATTTTGTCAAGCTCTCTAAGCAAATCCACTCATAAGCGTCGGTGGATTTGAAGAAATGGTAAAGCCAGGGTTACGATGAAACCCTAGTTAAGAAGATCATCGAGATGCTAGAAAAGTCGTTCTCAAGGCTTTTCTAACCATGGAGTATTCCCACACCTACCTTGAGAAGGTAGCTCGCCCTACGTAAATGCGGAGGTGCGGGGCGAAGGGATCAAGTCTTACAGTACACCACAAGGATATAATAATAAATGCTAAGGACCTTGAGCACGCTTGTTGCCGCTGGAAGGCATAAAGGAAATTCATGAAGTCGATGTAGACTTGGTGTTGCGTGGAAAGAGATAGCCGAATGTCTTTAGGCGCCAACGTGATCTACACACCGATAAGAAATCGATGAAGGGCGACTATCATAAGGCGATGGATGTCGTCACCAAATGTGTAGATATGAAGTTTGGCGACTTCAACCAAATTGCCAAAGACTAAGCTAATCATCATGGGTGCGATCAAGCAGGCAAAACGATTAATCTGGCCGAGTTCGTGGTACAGACTCTATCTGAATGTGATGAATAAGACGTTTAAGGAAGATGGATCCTTTGGAGGATCTCTTGGATATGGCCTTGTAATTGGCCACTTGATGGAAGTGAAGGGTATTGTCCTTCGACATGGCAAACCCTTCCATGTCAACAAAAGGATGTTCCGGGCTAACCTCTCCGTGCCCGTAAGAGAGCCCATGCAAAGAAGGGCGACACCGGCGAGGGGGAATCAGCTGACCACGAGGACACAACTGCTACCCCTCCTCCCAAAAAGAAAGCTGCCCCTGCAGCTTCGAAGAAGAAGGCTGCTCATGCAGCTAAGAAAAAGGATGCACCTGCCCCTGCAGACGAGTTTCCTGCTCGTGCAGCCGAGACTCTGCCCCTGCAGCCAGATCACCTGCCCCTGTAGCTGAGGGAGAGGAGGAACACCATACTCCGTCTTCTGCTATCAAAAAGAAGAAGCGTACTACCAAGACAAGGAAGGCATCTGCGAAAAAGCTATCTATTTTCTCGTAAACCGGAAAATATTGAGGAAGAGGTTCCCTTGCTACCCAAAAGAAGAAGACTAGTTAGGCAGTCTGAATTGGAGAAGACAGCTGAATCTGCAACTCAGCTGGAGAAAGCATCCGAGACTACTGAAACTCAGGAAGTGCAATCTCCTGAAGTGATTGATGAATCCACTAAGACTGCTGAGGGCAATCAGCAGAGTCCCGATGAAGACTCAGTTGGGCGTCAGACAGCTGAGGAAAGTAAAGCATCAGAGACAACTGAACATCCAGTTGAAAGAGTTGTCTCTCCACCGCTATAGATCTTTTGGCCAAGCGAGAAGACGAGTCTTCCGCCTTCAATTCCTGAAAAAGAAAGGCAAGAAGATGAAGATGATGATGGCGATGTCATCATGTACTCTCGACTATATCCAGACATCTAGAGACGTCTAAGAGAATGGAGGGAATGGAAACTTGATCACTCAAGGATGCAGTTCGCTCATCCTGAGTACATTGAAGAGGAAAAAGGGTTGCTTCATTTTCTTGGGGTCTCGACTATTTGACATGCCATTGACGAAGACAATTGTATGGAACTCCTCCGTATCATTAAAGCTGATGAGAAAGATAAGGCTGAGGAGGAAGCCCGTGCACTAGAAAAGTCCAAAATATGCATGTTCACTGGTATTCACGAGCACACTCATGAAACTCTTGTGTACTTAACTCTTGTTGAGTAAACAGATAGTGACGAGGATATGGATCTCATCGCTGCAGCAGAGATGTCAGACATGCAGCAGGCTCTGAGGGAATCAAGACACATGCATGAGCAACGATTGGTTAAAGGACCGGGAGAGTCATCTCAATCTCTCCTGTAGACCGATCCTCTGGGAGTAGCACATCACATTGCCTCACTCATCGTTGCAGTTACGTCCCCTGTACAATCGGAGGATGGATCTAAGGGCATTGGCAATGAAACTGGGATTTTGGGTACTCAAGTTGAGACAACCCCTGAAGAAGGTGTTTTACCACCTGCCCCAGTGGCTGAGCACTCAACTAAAGAAGCCGCGAGTCTGGAGAAGGGTGACCCCACCATTAGTCACTCAGTTGGTGCGTCAGCTGAGGGGGAAACTCACTCCACCACAGCAGGGTTGGAGGTTGATGTGGATGACTCAAATTTGGAGAAAGGAGGCGAAGTGGAAACTGAGAAAGAACCATAGCAGAATGACATTGACGAGGCTCGGGCAGTTGAGTCTGTCTCAGCTGAAATGTCAGCTACTTTGAAGGCTAATGACGATGTTCTTACAGTCGAGGCACAAGATGGAGATGCCCTGGGAGTTAACACTCTGGGCAGTGAAAGTGCAATCCAAGGGGTTGAGACTCTTATGGATGCCATGGTCGAAGACCCTAAGACAGTTGTGTCTATCGAAAGGAATGTCGAAGACCCTAAGATAGTTTAGGCTGTCGAAGGGAACATTGAAGGCCTCGCAGCAGTTGAGTCTTCTGGAGGTATTGAAGGCCTAAGGGAGGTTGAGACTTCCCTAGGTAAGGGTGAAGAGACACAGAACATTCCTCCAGTTCAATGTGCTGAAATAGAAGAGGAGATAAACGCACTTCATGACTCCCAGGAGAACTTAGACACATCATTCTTGGGGTCTGAAGATGAAGCTGAGTCCACTCCAGTTGCAGATCCAAAGGACCCAGCTGAGGATGTTCTTAAAACAACGAGCCAGTTAAGTGACAAAGTTGCTAGTCAAAAATTCAATTTCGATGATGAGCCAAGCCCACAGGTCTCACCATCATCCGATGACGCTGATGATGTAGCAGAGGAACCGGTTATTCATTTAGAAAAATTCACTGAGACCGATGACGCTGTTAAGACAAAGGCTCGGTACCAAGCAAAATCTCTCAATCGCCTGGCCTACGACCGATCCATCACAAGAGCCACAAATGGGGCCCGATAACGACTCCACCAGCTCTGTCATCACAGGCACACACCTCACAAACCATCCCATATGTGAGTGATGATGCCTTTCCAAAGATATTTCCTTTCACGTCGATCCTACCAGATTTGGAAGAAGATACCACTGCTGAACAACGAAGATTCTTTATAAGAAGATCCAATCATCCCTACTGACATAATTGTTCCAACAGAGTTCAACTTTGTTGAAGAGTGGCCTACAAATGAATCAAGTGAGACAACTGAGTTTCGTGGAGATCTTGAAGATCCTCAAAGAGATTGAGAAGATTGAAAGACATCGAGCCTCACTCGACTTAAGACGGACAACAGGATGCTACTCTCTAGCGACTTGGAGGGGATAGTGGTGCGAATACGAGAATGGTCTCAACAGCAATCTACCATGTGACTCGAACAAGTTCGTTATTTCAAAGCACTATATGGCAGAATGCTCATCTGGATGGATGACAATGCTGATCTAAAGCAAAGGATGCAGGTGTATATCGAAATGTTACATGAGTCTTACAAAATAGAAATGGAGATGCTGCAAGAATTCCAAAGAAAAGAAATTATGTACCTTGAGGAAACAATGAATGACAAATTCAGCCTATCATGGCTGAAATGAAGTTGGTGGTAGCCGAGTCCAAGGCAACTCGCTCAGAATTTCGGACAGCTTATGCTGCAGCAAACCCCAAACAATCTTCCGCTCTCAAAAGACTCGATTTCATGCTTGAAGGCATGCTCCCAGGGGTCCCTCTCTCCTTTGATGATGCCAAAAGGGGAAAAAGGAGTCCCTAAGGAGATTAAAACAAGAAAAGTCGAAAGAATCTGCTTGAGAAAATTGCGGTGAAAAGAGAAGAAGGAAAAAGTGGGTCGAGGGGGAACGTTCGAAAGATCTTACATTAATGATAGCCGAAACCCCTCAAAGAAATTATCAAGCCTCCATCTTGAGCAAACTCCCCATAACCTTACCCATTGGGCACTCTCTGCGCCAATGTCGGAGAAAAGACGCAATTATCGAAGCGGGGATTGAGGAGTTCGACAAATATGTAAAGTCTTTCAAGTTAAATGTAAGATATTGCATTAGGCATGTATTCATGCATGAGATTACTTGTTGAGCTCTTTTAGCTCATTCCACGAATGTGAAAATTTTGAGATGAGAACTTTTGAGAGGAAGGAGATGGCGTAGTGCAGGTGACTGGGAACCATCTTGAAGTTTGACTTTTTAGTTTATGTTAGGAAATTTATCTTGCGTTTTTGATGATACCATGTAAAACTTAAACTAGAAAGTTGGCACCCCATTTTCCTTATAATTTACATTGTAATAGATAGGGCCGAAAATGGTGTCGTCAAGTCGCCTACGCCCGAAATACAAGAAGTCAATCAAGATCTGAGTGAAGACTCCCATGAGACAGTGACCGAGTATGGCAAAGAAGGTAAATCGAACTCGATTTGAAGGTATATCACCGCTGTTAATGCATTTGAAGAGTCGATCAAGTCAACTCAAGAAGCCAAGTCTCAAGTTGAAGTGACATGATGAGTCATCCAAGGATTGAAGCTAACTCAAGTCACCTGGGGAATAAAAACTCGAAATCGAAGTCAAGAAAATCGAATGAGATCCGTTGATGAAAGTCAAGAATGTTACTCGAATAGTAACATGTTAGAGTTGTCGAGAGATAAAGTGTTAGTTCGATTATGTGCAAAAGGAACAAACCAATGGGAAGCATTGTACCAAGTGTAAGAAATGCTTTTAAATACTCAAGATATTAAATACGAGGAAATGTCAACATCAAGGATCGCAACAAGACAAGCCAACGAACACAAGTTACTTTTGAAATCACTATCTCTTCAACGGGCAAAATTTCAAAAGTTCACTATAAAAGGCTAAGGAAATTCATTGAGAAAAGGTTACAGAACCACGAACAAGCAAGAAATATTCAAGCTATTAGCCTAAAATATTCTCAAGTATATTCAAGCAAATCCTCAAGCCTGGAAACTCGAAGGAAATCGATCCAACACAAGTTGTGAAGGAAAGACAACTTCAAATTTGTTGAAGAGGAAACTTTTGAAGAATCAAAAGGGGTCTACTTTCCAAGGAGGATTGTAGAAAGGTTCAAGGTCGAACCAGTATCAAGTAATTGGAGGGCTTCGTGATCAAATCCAAGAGCTTGAGAAAGTGAGTCAAGTAGCAAGCGGTAAAGTGACAGAAGAAGCCGAGCCGGAAGAAAGCCACCTTGTGTGACCAAGGTTGTCTCTAGACTGTTGACCACTTTGTAAACAGATCTATTACATAGTGGATTCCTCCAGGAGTTGGAGAAGAGAGGATTAGAAGAATTACCCCATCTTCGAACCTCTATAAAAATCAACTGTGTCATTTATTTTTCAGCACATTTACATTTCTGCATACTTACATCATATCTGCTGATAAACTCATATTTGCTATCCAACTGATTAATAACCAAGTGCTAAAATCAAGTGTTAAAACAAGTTTAAAACAATTCAAAGGGTGTTAAGTCTTCCGCTGATAAAACCAACACAGCCAAGTTAAAGTTCAGGTTAAACAGCTGAGTTATTCTATCAACAGCTCTATCGAGTCTGTTGAGTGGCTAACTCTGCTGAATAACCAACTTAGTTGTCCCTCAAGGACACAACTGTTTGAGTTAACTCTGTAATAATTTTAAAAGGACTAAAATCGAAAAGTTGGTAAGGTTTATTCAACCCCCCTTCTAAACCTTACTCACATCCCTTGGGACCTACAGTTTATTAAATGCTGAATGCCATTTTATTTTAAGTATGAATGTTTTAGACTAGTAGTTATTAGTATTTAATTCTGCTGCAAAGATTTAAAACGAAGATAAAAGTTTTTACTATTTCGCAAGTTAGATATTTTTTTAAAGTGTTTCTCTTTGTTTATTATTTTTCATATTAAAGTTCAAGTAATCTAGAAAAGGGCGCTACAGTTAGTAACTCACATGCCAGGTGGGAACGTACGACCTGGCACCAAGAAGGCAAAGCCACTTACGATGAGACACGTGGTATGTTTGGGCATCAAGAAAAAGGTATAAATAAGAGGAGAATGTAAGTTTTGAATCATCTTTTTCATATATACTTGTCTTCATCTAAAAGGCATTCATACTCCACCTTTTACTAACTTGATCGTCGGAGTGCTAATGCCAGAACTCCTCCGTTTATCTTTTTCAGGCTAGCAAGAGGTCAAGCTGGGAGTACGGTTGGATCTCGGAAACAAGGCCTTATCAAGTGACATCGTCTGTGGGAATATTTGGGTATAAGACGCGAGAATGAGTACTATTGGAGAGGGTTCTAGGGGAAGGGAATAGTGGGGGTATAGGACGAGTTAATTACACCGTCGGATGTGTTAGGGGAGAGGGATAGGGCCAACATGATGCAAGGGGTGACCTTGACCCCTTGACGGAAGGGTTGCCAGTTAGGAATCTAAATCTGGCTTTCGCGGAGGAAACTATCGCGAATGCAAGCACAAATGTCCAGTCTTAATGGTTGTGGGCGCGTTTGGGCTAAGAAGAAGGGCTGGGCGATGAGACAAGGGCAAAAGAGGGGAAAGAAGGCATGTTGCTAGGCGTGATGGGGGAAAATCGGAGGGAGGAGAGGCCTATTGTGGTCCGAGAAAGAGGGAGAGATGGAAGTCTTTGCAGAGGGAGGTTAGGGAGATGAAGAGGAGGATGTTCGGGCGGCGGTGGTGAAGAAGGATTCCATTCCTGGATGAGGTGATGGTGACAAGTTTCTAGTAGCTTTAGGGAGTTGAACTATGATTATGATAGGACTAGCGATCATTGGGAGCATGTGTGCGGTTTGACAACTCGCTTTGTTGCATACGGGTATTCTGGACGGGTGAAATGTCGAGTGTTCTTAACCACATTGACTAAATCGCTTAGCAATGGTTCACCCAATTGTCACCTGGCTCTATTGGATCTTTTGAGAATTGATTCGACATTCTTACATCGATTCGCACACTCAAGAAAGCATCAAAAGACACTGACGTTTGTTTGGGATAAAGCAAGGAAAAGTAATCATTGAGGGCTTATGTGAAGAGGTTCACTTTGGCATCCTCGGGAAGTGCCTTCGGCTACCTAGGAAATGTTCTCTAGTGCCCTATCTTAGGGGCTTAGAGAGGGGGATTTTTTCTCGATCTAGCAAAGAGATCCGCTAAATTTTTGATGATCTATTGGCAAGAGCGTAAAAAGTATGTCAACTTGGAAGAGGCGCGAGAAGAAGCGAAAGGAGGAAGGTCGGGATAGGAAGAGGGATAGGGTGGAAGTCACGCCCGAGAAGCCCAAGTGAGCTCGAGAATTGAACGGGAGGTCCAAGATCGCTAAATAGATCTTTGGGCGAAAGGAGGTATACGCCTGGTTGCGCCCGGCCCGTCTTGATGGCTACTGGTGGGGCACAAGGAATTGCATTGGCTAGTGAATTACTTCATAGTACCTGCTAATACAACCAGAATATGAAAATTGATAATTTATATTCATTTTCATAGAATTGAGAGATTTGTGAATCCTTTGAAGTCATTTATCAATATTCATAGCTTTTATTGAGATTTCAATTAGTGATTTTTATAGAGATATTGATTTCCCAATTAGATCTAAAATCATTTGGCACTCGAGAGAGGAAATGATTATTGTAGAAATCTTGACTTATAAATTGATAATTGATGATTGATAAACCATATTGATAACATAAGGAATAACTAGATTCATCACACCTCTAGAATTCATTTAATCATTTGGATAAACTCATTGATATTTTCATATTTTTTATCTATTTTTATTTTTAGTATAATCAACTACATCAAATATTGAATTTCTAAATAAAGTTAGACCTCAGTATTATAGTACTTAGCGATAATTCGATAATTATTCCCTGTGGATTCGACAAACCTTACTTCTCTATACTAAAACTTGACACCGTAGACTTGCGGTTAAGAAAATTCTCTAACAAGTTTTTGGCGCTGTTCGGGAATAATTCATCTTATTTGCGCTAATATTATTACTTAGTAGTTTTACTTTAATTTAGATTGGTTTTTTTGTTAAAACAGGTTATTGTCATTTTGTGTTCTCTTGTTGATGCGAAGAAATAAAAGTGCTAATTTAATCTTATTTGATCCAGAAATTGAACGAACACTCCGAAAGATTAGAGCTGCACGAAGAATCGAATTCACAAAATGGCGAGAAATGGTGAAGAGAAAACCACTTACTTATTGCACCACCTGATAGGGCCATTCGGGATTATTTTCGACCAACCACGAATCAAAATTATTCGGGCATTGTTCGCCAACCTATCAATGCGAATAATTTTGAATTGAAGCGCCCCCCGATAAACATGGTGCAACAGAATCGATTCGGGGAAGGTCAGAGACGCAAGCGACGAATGCTCATCCGGCTATTTTTCTCGAGATATGTGACACTATCAAAATGAATGGGTTCCCGATGAAGCATTATTCGGTTGAGGTTATTTCTCGTTTTCACTTCGTGATAAAGCTAGACAATAGCTTCAAACCTTCCCACCTTTGGAAGTATCACTAGCTGGGATGATCTCACCGAAAATTTCATGGCAAAATTCTTTCCACCTAGCAAGACACTTCAACTCGAAAAGTGAGATTGCTCAATTTCATCAACTCGACTTTTGAGCCACTCTACGAAGCTTGGGAGCGATTCAAAGAATTATTGAGGAGGTGTCCACAACACTGCACGCAGATTGGCAAAAAGTTCATATTTCTACAATGGTATGAATGGGCATTCGAGAACTATTATAGATGTTTGCAATGAGGTACATTGATGGCTAAAAACCCCAAGTGAAGCCATGTTTTACTAAAGAAATGGCTGCCAATAGTTATCAATGGCCTTCCTCGAGAGATCTACGCCAAGAAAAGTCGCCAAGTGTTCTCGCCCCACTCAAGATTTGATATTTATAATCTTTATGTTATTATTAATAATATTATAACTAGTTTTATTATTAGTCTTAATATTTTTTTCTTTATTATATTAAGATATTACTTGTTGGAGCCACCATCAATCCATTTTAATTCCAACTCTTTCAATAGTCCAGCCATATATTTTGATTTATCAAAGCTCAAAATCCATTTATATAAGCTTGAGTTCCACTAAATCTGTATATATGTTAATGTTATTACTATTATTATTATTATTATTATTATTATTAATTACATTGTATTAATTATTTTATTCCTTTGTGTAAATAAGAAGAATAATAGTTGATTTATATTTTTATAAAGTACATATATAGTATAATGATCTATTTTTAAGTTGAGAGAAAATTTTATCCAAATTTTTAACACAAATAGATAACCTTAAATCTCTAAGGGTGATAACTAATAATTCCCCTATCTACCTCTCACACAATTCAACTAGTTTGAAATTTCAAAATACTTCCCTTGATATTTTTATTCACGAATGAGCAGTTTAGTTGTAATACCCCGTAATTTTCATATTGATTATTAAAAATGGAGTTTATGGTTTTTAATCTCGGCCCGATGATTTATTTTTCTTTAAAAAAGATCTATTTTATTAAGCTCATGTAAGTATTTCTCACGGTTTTTAAAATCATGAAGTATTTTATTTGTCAAATCAATCTTACCATCTTTTATGTTATTATTAGTAATATTATAATTAAATATTATAAATAGTTTTAATATTTCTTCTTTTGTCATATAAAGATAATTTTGTTCGACCATCATCAACCCGTTTTAAATTCAAGCCCATTCTCGTCCGTTCCTATATTTTTATTTATCAAAATTCAAATCCAAATCAATAACTCACTAAAATTCATTTAGATAAGCTCAATTCCACTAAATAAATAATTTTTGTTTATATTATTACTATTATTATTATTACGTTGTATTAAATATTTAATTTATTTTTATAAATGATAGAATAAATGTCGATTTGTAGTTTTATAAAGTATAAATATATATATATATATATATATATATATATTATCAATATTTATTTAGAGATAAAGCCATTAATGGGATAATAGAGTTTTTTTTTTTTTTAAACTCCTTTTAGATGAGCCCAAATCCCACCAAATCAGATATTTGCAAGTCGCGTCAAATGATTAAGGTAGAAAACCCACAATCCTCTCAATCCCACGTTTTAAAAGGTTTATCGATATCTTCCTCCACGTGAAAAAAAGAGAGAGAAAGGACTTAGAGAAATCTCAACATCTCATTACACTTGTTCTTTGCTTCTTCCTTTATTATTAGGAGGTAGGTCTACCGACCTAAAGTTATTCTATTTTTGTTATTTTTATTTAATCACGGGGTTTTAATCGGTTGGGTGTGCTCGTGTGCGTGTGTAAACCGAGTGTGTATGTTGTGTGTTAATATATATATATATATATATATATATATGATGTGTGTGTAATGATTTAGTGAGTGTGTGTGTGTGATGATTGAGTGAATGTGTGTGTTATAGTGAGTGAGTGTGTGCGCGTTAGTGTGTGCGTGTGTTCTTATGTGCCGATGTGTGTGTGTGAGAACGAGCAGAATGTGTGTGTGTTCTAGATTTAGGAGTGTGTTTGCAAAAAAAAAAAAATTATTTGTTATCAAAGTTGATTTGGAAACGAGGAAATAAAGAATGAGATAGGGGAGTGATGGAGTTTTGTTGTTTGGTCGATTGAAAATGAGATTTGGGGCTGGGACTTATTTTTGTGAATTAGATAGGAGGATGGGTTAGGTTGCAAGAAAAATTGTGTTTCAATTGAGTCCTTGACTTTTATTTAAGTCCTACTCCCAATTCAAGTTGACAATTTATCAAGTTTGACCCCATGAATTTTCAATTTAGCCAAATTCCTATAATACTTTTCTTTTCTCTCATATTTCACCCACAAAGACTCAAACCGATCTTTCTCGAATTTTCATTTTGACCCCACCATTTTGAATTAAGTCCAAAGGTCTAAAATTATTTATGTTTTCTTCCAAAACAGCCCCAAAACTTATGATTTTGGTCACCATCTATTAGGGGCCCTCGGCTTTTATAAAAAAGCACTTTACTTTGGATTAGAGTTAGCCTTATTACCAATCACTTAATTATACCAATATTTCTGTAGGTGACGAAGCACTGGGCGTTTAGGCTTTCTAACTTCAAGCTTCGTGCGACTATCAACCTGCATTTGAGGTAGGGAGTTTTCTTTACACTTTTAAGTGCGAAGTTTAATTGTCTTTATTAAATATGTACATGTATAATTTTATAAATCTAAATTGACAACGTGATTATAATTGTTGAACTTATGTGCTTTATTATATATGAAGAATCTGTATTTATTTATGTGAAATGGCAAAGTATATGTGTGGCTTCGGCCAATGGCAAAGTAGGCTTCGGCCAATGGCAAAGTATATGTGCGGCTTCGACCAATGGCAAAGTATATGTGTGGCTTCGGCCAATGGCAAAGCAGGAGCGATTGATCAATGGCAAAGTATATGCGCGGCTTGACGAATGGCAAAGTATATGTGCGGCTTAAGCCAATGGCAAAAGTAGGCTTGACCAATGGCAAAGATATATGTGATGGCTTCGACCAAATGGCAAAGTATATGTGATGGCAAAGTATATGTGCTTAAATTTATGAAATTATCTTTACATATATATTTGATTTGGAGCTTAAATCCTACCGAGTATGTGTTACTCTTTATTATTCAAACTATTTTCGCATTAAAATGGGTGGATCGTTATCGATGGCGGGGATAATAAGACTCGTACACTTTAGTTATTTAACTTTTTTGAATTGTTGATTGGTTTTCAAATTCAAAACAAATGCGGCGTACTATCTCTTAATTTATTATAATATTATTAATATTTTTTTAATCTTAGCTAATACTCTAAAGTTTGCTTATTTCATAATTATTTTTAATAATTTATTTTAAATATCATTATTGCTTCGCTCAAGTTATCTATTTTATTTTAAATATATAAAAAAGTAACTTGCAAATAAACTTTTATAATTAGACTATGTTTTATAAAGTCGAGTAGCACAGAAAGTGTGATGGATTTTCGTATTTATTAATAAATTCCATTTATTTTTAAGATGTGTCTTATTCGTTCGCATTTAAATACACTTCCTTATTATATTAAGTTAAAAAAAGTTAAATGCATTTTTTTATTTTAGTATTGCTCAAAAAATCCTTTATAAAAGTGGGGCGTTACAAGTCGAAATGGTGAATCCCGATGCGGAACAAGCGAATTATGTGAACAATCGGGGGTTTCAAATAATAGAGGAAATCAATTGCCAACGCATTATCATCCAGGACTTAGCAATCATGAAAATTTCTCGTATAGTAATACGAGAAATGTGTTGCAAACCACCTCCGGGATATCGAATCAAGCAAGTACAGTACACACATGGAGAACAAAGCGTCTTTGGAAGAATGACTTAGTTCATTCCTTGTAGAAACAAGAGCAAAGATGAACAAAGGGATTCTAACATAGAGAATTTGGGTTCAAGGGTTACAACAATTGAAAGTCATCTCAAATCATTGGGGACACATGTGTGGGTCAATGTGCCCATATTAATTCACAAAAAAAGTTGATACGTTTCCAAGTAACACCGAGTGAACCAGCGTGAGCATTGCGAGCCATTAAGTTGAGAAGTGGAACGGAATACGACGAACCAAAGATGCCTACTCATGCCACCAATGAACCAAGCAAGCTCAAACACTCCACAATGAAGAGGGCATTGATAAACAATCAAATGGAAAACCGAGGTAAAACCAATTTCAATTCCGATAATGTGTTACCAAATTCTCTTCCTTTTCCATGAGATTTGAAGAAAAGTTGGATGCTCAATTTTCCAAGTTCTTGGAAATATTCAAGAAAAATTCACATCAACATTCCTTTTGCCGATGCACTTGAGCAAATGCCAAACTATGCAAAATTCATGAAGGATGTGATGTCGAGAAAGAGAAGGTTGGAGGCATACGAGACGGTGATCTCACGAGGAAGAGTGTAGCGCCGTTTTGCAAAGAAAGCTACCACAAAATTAAGAGATCCGGGAGTTTCACTATCCCTTGCACTATTGGTGATTCTTATTTTAGTAAAGCTCTTTTTGTGATTTAGGTTCTAGCATTAATCTTATCTGGTATATCATTTCGGGAAACTTGGCGCTTGGAGAGATAACGTCGTCCACCATCACATTGCAATTAAGCGGATAGATCACTCACACCCCAAGAGGAGTGATTGAAGATGTGTTGATCAAAGTGGATAAATTCATATTTCCGGCGACTTTGTGGTGTTGGATATGGAGAAAGATCATGAAATGCCATTGATTCTTGGAAGACCTTTCTAGACGGGGCGAGCTCTAATTAACGTCGCGGCGAGGGGAGAGTTAACATTACGGGTAAATGATGAGGAGGTATTGTTTAACATTTATAAAGCAATGAAATTTCAAGAAGAACCCTCAAACATGTCATTTTATTGATATAATCGAACAATGTGATCAAGCGGAGGTTATAAAACAAGATTTAAAAGATCTGTTAGAACATTGTTTGATTAATTCAATAATGAAATGTGATGATGAAGTTAATGATGATATTGATTTGCTTGAGTTTATCTTTCCCTTGAGGCTAAAGAAATTGTAAAAGAAAAACAAAAGGAAGAATTAGAAAATGTCGATATTGAAAATATTTGAAAGGTACTTTAACCAAAGGAACTTAACATCTTCAATATGCATTTTTGAGGAAAAGATAAAACTTACCCGGTAATTGTTTTACTTCATTATCTTCAATCGAATTGGATAAGTTGTTGCGTGTGCTTAGAGCATAAGTCGGCTTTGGGTTGGTATATTTAAGATTTGAAGGTATAAGTCCTTCCGTTGTAATGCCAAAATTTTAATGGAAGAATCTTATAAACCATCTATTGAGCACCAAAGACGACTTAATCCCTGCAATGAAAGAAGTTGCTTGTGAGAAATGAGGTTTTAAAAAGTAGCTAAGCAGGTATCATTTATGCCATTTCGATGGTTCATGGGTGAGTCAGTGATAGGTGTGAGTTTTGCATGTATTTTTGAGGGCGTATTTACATTTTATAATGATGGGTAAACATGCACATACTCGCGTTAAATGTTACATATTCACTCGCGTGGAAAGATATTACACTTTGCTTATTTTGTAGGAATTTCATGATATTATACGAATACGAGGATAGCAAATTGAGTGAGTATACGAAAAGTAAAGCAAAAAGAGCGCAAGATGAGCGTCCCAAGGAAAACCGGGGAAGCGCACGGGTTGGGTGTGCCTTAGCACCACCCGTGCACCCCGAATGAAGAAAATTTGTGCTTATGTATATGGCGCGCGGGTAGCCGATGCCAAGCCGCGCCGTAACCGTCTTTGTAGAATGGATGATTTGACGGGGTGAGCGCCTGGAAGTAGCAGTCTTACGCACCACCCCGTGCGCTCTCTGGCCCCGGATGATTTCAACGAGATGGCGGCGGGTAGCCCATGCTCAAACATACCACCAGCGTCAATGTCTTTGAAATCCCATGTCTAACGGCATTATGTCTGGCTGAAGGTGGGTATAAAAAGGCTTTTGGAAGCACCGAGATACGGCATTTTTGGGATCACAGCACTAGGAAACGAGTCATTCTTGGAAGAAGACATCAAGGAGACAATTGGGTTGCATCGGAGCTTGAGGAAGGAATATATCGAGAGATTATGCGACTTTCCTAAGTTTTCTTGCTTACTCTTTTTAGTTTGATCTTCATTTTCATTTGTAATGGCTTTGAACAATTTGTTTATGAGTTGTTTTAGAAATAATGTGTAGCTAAACTGAAGAGATTTAGGGTTTTGGAAGTAGATTAATGAATTAACTTGTTGGATGTTTTAATCTTAGTTGAAGTTATTATCTTGAAGCTGTTTGAGTATTTTGAGCTTATTCTTGTTTTATCAACATGATCGATGATTTAAGCTTGTTTGATATATTGATTAATAATTGAAGATGAGTTTGAATATTAGATCTTGAATCTCGACACAAATATTTGCATGAATCGAGAGGTTTGTAAATATTTGTGAGGGGATATTTGATCTTTTAAACTTTTTGGGAGTTGAATGCTTCGTATTTGAGTAGAGATCTTGCATAAGTATTTGTCTCGTTTTATATGCATCTCGAGGGAGGATAAAATAATGATAAATCTTATAGGAATATTGATAATAACGTGGCTTGATTAAGCGGATAACAAGATGATTATTAATCGAAAGCGAAAGTAACTGGAAATCCGTTTCATTATCTTGATCTTCTATCATTTGTATTATCTTAATCTTATGTTTTAGTGATTTAAATTGTCTTAATCTCCATACAACAATCATCGATTTGGATCGTCTAAATAAAAATAAAAACATCTTAGATCAATACTTAAGCCTTGCCCAATTTATTAGTCTCGTGGATACAACCTTGCTTACCTATTCTATAAACTACACCCGTACACTTGCGGTGAAAATTAAAAATAAGGCGAACAAGTTTTGGCGGATTTTGCGGGTGTAATACAATTTTTAGTGCTAATATTGCGATAGATAGAATTAATTTTAATTTAGACAATTTTATTTTTACATTTTGGATTCACTTTAATTCTTCATTATTTGACATTTTTCATTTTAGTTCGGTCCGGGTAGTGCATGAACACGCGCTCGAGGAAAGGGGACTTGATCCGTTTATACCGGAAGTTGAGGCTTTTTCGCGAGAAGAACCAGTCTTTACCACTAGACGGGCTGAAAGAAACACAATCCGATAATGGGGATTTGAATGAGTTACCAATACCGGCAAATAATGGTGAAACGAGTTCTGAACCGGTTCAACAGAAAGCCATTTGTGATTACTTTCGACCACAAAGCGAATCCCCGTAATTACGGTGGTATTGCCCATATTCTATCAATGCCCAACAATTTCGAGCTCAAACCAAGCTGATCATATGGTTACGAGAAATCAGTTGGGGGGTTCGCAACTGAAGATCTTAACTCTCACCTTGCACATTTTATCCAAATAAGCAATACGATCAAAAGGCAGTCTCGGATGGCCATAAGGTGCGCTGTTCTGCATTCTCTTTACGGGATAAGGCGGAAATTGGCAGTTTGGCTCTTTGCCTTGTGGCGGTGTAAGCACATGGGACTGGCCCGAGCGAAAGTTTTTTGTTTAAATTCTTTCCAAGGCAAAACTGCGGCTGCAAAGATTACTCGATTGAGCAATTCGGCTCGGGCACATGCGAGGGGGCAGGAAAGGTTTCGATTTGTTACGTAGATGTCCACAACATGGGTTTCCCAGGAGGATCAACGGTTATGTTTCTTCTACAATGGTTTAATGGGACAAGCGAGGGCATTTGTGGATCTGCGTGGGGAGAACATTGTTGGCAAGGATTTCCGCAGATACTGAACCTTGAAGAAATGGCCGCTGACGTTACAGTGACCATCGAAAGATCTAATGTACAACGAGTAGCGAAATCTCGGTTGGGATTAAAACATTGGCAGCGGACACCAGTAAGCGGCTTTGACAACCGATTGAGTGTATTGGCGAAGGGGCGGTAAGTACGAGCATGGGTAGTGAAGCTCTTCTATGTCAGATGGAAGAGGTAAATATGTGAATACAGAAATTTCAACAATTTCGAATATTTTCAAATCAGCGAACTACCATCAGGGTTGAGAAATCAGAAAATTTCTCTACGCCGTCTGAAAAGAATGTGTTACAACCTCGCGGGATTTAATACTTCAAGTGGAAGGCGGAAATGGGAAGAAAATAGTCGTGCGTTGGAGATCACTCACCTCCTTCGCCATCCCGAATCTAATGCATTCATGAATGACCAATCAAGGCCTTCCTTCATGAACTCTCGGATGGATAAAGATAGAACAACAAGTACAAGCTTTCGATAAAGAATGGAGACTCAAATGGGTCAATTGGCTACAATTGTGGGTGAGTCCCAACATCCGCAGTCGATTTCCAGTAATACGGAAATGAATCTGAGGAACAATCTGCAAAGGAGCAATCTGGTCGTTTACAAGCGTGCGGAATATAGGGGCTAAAAGAAAAATGCGGGAATCTGAAACTTTCGGATGAAGCATCGGAGCGAGCGGGAGAATCAAGTGATGAAGGATGATATTGAAGAAAATAGGAAAGAAAGAAAAACGGAACAAACAAGCAGTGAGAAGATAAAATCATCATCTAACTCGAATATATCTAAGTTGCGTATATCTCTTTCGCTTTATCAAGATTTCAAAAAACGCTTGATGATCCAATTTGCAAATTCGCCGTATATTTAAGAAATTGCACATTAACATTCCTTTTGCAGACACTAGAATAGATGCCAAACTATGCGAAATTTCTTAAGGATGT